>JAKWJA010000945.1:0-33420 GCA_027704765.1 Solanum habrochaites | reverse complement strand
AATCGCATAAACCATAACCTACCTCCACCGAAGAATTCGTGATCAACAAGTTATTCCTCAAAGTCTTTGCTTTCCCTCTTCGGTTTTCTCTCTCCCTCACTCTATCGTTTCTCCC
Source organism: Solanum habrochaites (assembly GCA_027704765.1). NCBI lineage: Eukaryota > Viridiplantae > Streptophyta > Magnoliopsida > Solanales > Solanaceae > Solanum > Solanum habrochaites. Next base: position 33,305 of record JAKWJA010000945.1, on the reverse strand, counting down.
TTCTCTCCTCTCTGTTTCTTTCTATTTTTCTTTTCAACCCTTTGCCGCTTTTACCCCTAATAATCATATAATTAAGTAGAAAAATGAGTAAAAGTAACCCACTATTTGTTCCAAGGTTGTCTCCTTTAAAACCCCAAGTAATTGAATTATTACATTAAACCCCAACTTTATAAGTATAAGCTGGAATATCCAACCTGCCCCTTAAACCACATTAACAGAAATCCAAACCATTCAGGGTCACGCAGCCTTGACGGCCCGTCGTGCCTGCGACGTCCGTCCTGCTGCTTAGTTTCGTCACAAAGCCCAAGACTACCTTTCACTAAAAAGGGTCTGTGACGGTCCGTCGGGCCCCGACTTTTCCGTCCTGCCCATGTTCCGTCGCTAAGTTCAGAGAGTTGTTCTGAGTACCCCAATTTTCCCAACAGTCCCATGTTTTTGGAACTATGACAAACCTCGATGGTCCGTCGTGACGATGATGGTCCCGTCCGTGGGATCCTTCGACTCAGACAGTTATTACCAGAAGAACTCTACTACTTCAACAACGACTAAACAGGGTCGTTTCACAATACGATATAACTTTACCCATCGTTCGCCGGAACGATCACAAGAAGAAAACAAGGCGGAAAAGGAGTACCCGAATCTGTAAACAGGTGCGGGTTATTTTTCTTGCTAGCAGCCCTCCTCTCCCAAGTGAAAGTCTTCAACACTCCCATTCTTCCATTGACCTTTGATGGATGCCATCGCCCTTGACCTCAACTTGCGGATTCTCTTCTCTATCCCGAATGGCTACCTGCTCCTCCTCATAAGATAAATTCTCATCAAGAAAAAACTGATTCCTCCCCACGAGATAAAGGTTAGTTTTCCATCCATCCCCAGGTACTTTTCAGCATAGACACTGAAATAACCGGTTGCAACGTCCCTGACACGACTTCCTGGTGGCAAGTCAAGTGTCATACGCTCACCCGCCAATCCCCCCACCGCTTCAGACTTCTAATGGACCAATGTACCTCGACTTAAGGCTTACCCTCACTTAACAACCAAACCGCATCACCCCTTTCATGGGTGAAACCTTCAGCCAAGACGTGTTCACCCTCCATGAACTCCAAGTCTCTAACCTTTCGTCCGCAATATTCTTCTACCCTAACCTACTTTGCGCGCGAAAAGCTGTTCTTGTAATGAATTTCACTTTCTCTATGATTCCCTTCAGAAATATCATTACCCCAGGGCCTCACCTCGATGCATCAACCACCAATGGAAGACGTACCTCTCCTTCCATACAATGCTTCGATGGGGGCCATAGCCATACCGAGTGATAACTATTTTGTATTAAACCTCTGCTAAGGGTAAGAAGTAATCATGACCACCAAATATATCCACACATGCACGAAGCAATATCTTCCAAACCTGAATTGTGTCGCTCAGACTGACCATCGTTCTGAGGGTGAAAGGCAGTCCTTAGTCCAACTATTACCTTATTCCCCCCCCCCCGGGTTATGCAATGTTTTTCCAACACTTAGAAGTAAACTGGTACCTCTATCAGACAGATATAATGGAAATTGGAACTCCATGCAATCGACAATTTCTGGAGATGTAAGTTTGGCTAACTTATCTGCATTATCAGTCACCTTGACCTGAATGAAGTGAGCAGACTTAGTTTTAATCTGTCAACAGTTCCCCAATGGAGTCATACTTTACCCATTGGTCTCTTGGAAGCCAACCACAAAGTCCTTGCAATTATCTCCCACTATAAACCTTCCCTCCGGAATGAGCATTTCTCTTGAGTGTCCCTCCAGGAACTCTGGTGTTTCATACTTTACCTGCGCCATTCGGGCATTGAGCACAAAATCAAACAATGTCCGCTTCAATCCTACTCCACCAAACACCAAAAATTGTTGCTTTTAGATCACGATACATCTTGGTTTCATCACCAGGATGTATAATAACCTTGAACTATTAGCCTACTGTAGAATATTGTAATCACATCATCGACACGGGGTACACATACCCTCCCTTAACTCCTCAAAACACTTCCTCATCGATTTTGCTTTTTTTAGCCTCTCCTCGCAACACCTTATCTGGATCCGAATCAGTTGCCCATCGGTAACTGCTTTCCTTATCTATCAAGAAAGGAAGATCTTGCCGTTCCACACCGGACAAAAATCCTCCCTTCTCTTTCACCTCTAGCCTCATAAAGTTATTAGCCAAAACTGAACCTCTCTGCAAATGGCGTCTAGAAACCTTCAAATGGGCTAAACTCCCATGCTTCTCCTGCCCTTTCTGACTTAAAGCATCTGCTACCATTAGCTTTTCCCGATGCTACAAGATCGTGATATCATAGTCTTCAATAGTTCCATCCATCTCCTCTGTCTCATTCAAAATATTTTTTTGAGTAAAGACATCCTCGTAACTACGATTATCCGTATAGACTTTTACACTTACCCCCTATAAGAATAAGTGTCCCCATTGCTTTAGATATCCAACACTACCCCTACCGCAGCCAATTTCAAATCGTGGGTCGCGATAATTACGTTCATCGCCACCTTTAATTTCCTCGACCGCCTAAGCAATTACATTCTTCCTTGCCATTAGCACTTGCACCCAAACCAGAATAGGAGGAATCAAATAACAACAATTCTTACCTTTCCACTTCCACTGGCCGGGTAAGGATGGTTGCAGCTAGTCAACAAGGTCTTGAGCTACCGAAAGATTTCTTCGTCGCACGTCGTATCCGACCCATACAATGGAACACTTGCTTAGTCAAATGGTCACGTCTGAAGCAACAAGGAAATCCTTGGACAAATTTGACGGAGTAGCTAGCTAAACAAATGAGCGCCTTACCTCGGTGACATTAGTAGTTCTATACCCAATTCTTTCAACCGCTTCGATCTTGGAAGATCACCATCACTCCATCCTTAGAACTACCATGCCCCAAGAAGGACACTTAATCTAGCCAAAACTCACACTTGGAGAATTTGACATAAAGCTTTTTCTCTCTCACTTCCCAATACACTTCTCAAGTGGCTCCATGTTCTTCTTACTTGAGTAGATCAGTATTCCTCAATAAATCCTATCAACAAAAAGATCCAGGATATGGCTTAAAAATCCCGTTCATACAAGCTCATGAACAGCGCAGGGGCATTCGTGAGTCCAAAAGAATTACTAAGAACTCATAATGCCCATACACTGTCCAAAAAGCAGTCCTTGGCACATCCGTTGCCCCGTATTTTCAATTGATGATAACAGAACCTGAATCGATTTTTGAGAAGGTCCAGCACCTTTAACTGATCGAACAAATCATCAATGCGAGGAAGATGATACTTGTTCTTAACAGGTTATTTATTTAGTTTTCCTGTGTCTAGGACACATCCAAAAACTCCCATGCTTGCTTTTCTCTTCCAAATAAAACCGTAGCTCCCCAGGGGATGCACTTGGTCTTAATAACTTGCCTTTCCCCTAACACCTCTTGAAGTTGGGCCTTTACAACTCTCTTAACTCAGCGGAGCCATCCAGTAGTGGGGACTGGAAATGGGGCGAGGAACCCGACTCCAGATCAATGTAAAAGTCAATATCTCTATTCCGTGGCGATACCAGAAGGTCTGCAGGAACCATCCAGAACTCACGGACTAACTACCGAACCCGACTCATCAAGGTACTTGGGTAGTATCATCCCTGAGGTGTGCCAAAATCTAAACACCCTTTACTAACCATTCTCTGCACGAAGAAAGGAGATGATACAAACTTGGTTGGAAGTTTAGGTCCACCCTCCCCTACTACGTCTGTACCACCAGGCTTGGCCACGTTACAAGTTTTTAAGGCATTACAACTAAGATTGCAAAATTGGAGAAAGCCAAGTCATACACAGAATTACATCGAAATCACCATTTCTAGAAACGCAAACAGTCTACATGATGGTTGCTCCCACAAAGTCACCAGGCAATACCTATACAAAAACCTTTTCCACCTATTCATAGGACTCCCTCCCACCGGATTAGAAACATGATGGCAATGTCAAGCACTTCACAATGTAAATTAAGGCTGGTAGCAATTAGGAAAGAATTCATATGAAAATGGTGGTAGCCAAGGAATTCAAATAATACAGAGGCATTCAATCACAAACAAAGATTACCTGTGGATAACATCCTCTTATGTCTCCGCTTCGACCCCGCCCAGGGAGAAGTGTAACAGTGGGCCCTATCACCTTTTTGGGCCATTGCCCCTACCCCAAAAAAAAAAAAAACAAAACCATTTGGTGTTGCGTAGCTGTCCAGTTTGCCGCGTCACCCCCGGCCATTGTGGTACCACATTACCTCGCCACCACGCCCTCCGAATGACGGCCTCTTCCATGACCACCCTCTACCTCTGACTATTTGAAGTTGTAACTAACTCTGTTTGGACAATTACGCTTGATGTGACCAGTATCCCCACATCCTACCACTGTCTGGATTCAAACATAGGTCTTTATGAGAATGACGCAGTCTGGGGAATAAACCTCCAAACTCCAGAGAAGTTGTTGACCGGGCGGCCGTGGTCCCCCCAACTATTCTGTATGAAGACTGAATAGGGGGTCGGGCTGGATAACCTCCTGAAGTCTGCCCTGTAGTAAGAACCATTAAACCCTCACCCTCCCTTACGAAAACTTTTTAGATGTCAATGACAATGGTGAAGTCATCTGGCTTCACTCCCTCCCACCTCTAATCACGAAGTCTACCCCCTCTTGAAAGGATTTCGCTGTAGCCCTACCTTAGGGTGACATCGAAATCTTAACCTCCACCCCTCACAAAATGGCGAATCCTCTCTTGTGACTGAAACAAAGCTGGGGTGGGCATATCTGGATAATGCACGGAACTTACCTCACACGCAGTCCGCCGACTCTTTCCTTGCGCTGGCTCAATGAAAACCATCTCTCCTTCTCTGATTCCTCAAGGTCCGTGGTATGATACTTCTCCTAAATAATCTGAGAGAATGAGTCAAGTCATAGGGGTGCCTGTGCGGGTTGCACTCAACAGGTGACTGCCACCGCCGACAATTTTGGCATTTCCCTAACCTTATAGGTTCAAACTCACCCAAATCGTTCCCTATGCCCATTTTAATGTAGTAACTCATGACAGGCCACCAGAAACATCGTAGTCCTCCTCATATTCAGCAGCTTGAAGACTGTAGGATTCAATTTCAATAACTTACTGAAAGTTCATGCTGATCACTTGTCATTATAGGCCCTGTAGTCAAAATCGAGGAAAACGTGCCTATTTTCCAATGAGGCAATCCATTCGGTGAGCCACAGTAGCTGCATGCTGTACTCCCGGAACCTGAAGGTGGATGGTGCAGAACACCTGAGGTTTCTGTCCCTTGATCAGATACCCGCTAAGAGTACCAACAAACCTGACTAATCAGCTCTGGGGTAAGGGGGGGGGGGGGGGGGGGGGGGGGGGGGGTGGTATTCCTCATTCTCTGCACTTGCTCATTTTCCCCTTCCTCACCCTCTCTTACTATACTACTCCTACTTTCCTCAATAATATCTGTGGGGAGTCACCCGCCCTAGTACTAGATCGGGCCAGGTGGCTTGTCCTCTCCTCAGGGACGTCCTCAGGCGCGACCTCTACCGACGGCCTCTGCCACTCTGCTCGCCTCTTTGAGTTACATAGCCCCGTGGCTTGGATCATACGCAATCTTGTCTTGCCGGCTTGGTGTTGGCGCAGTTGTTGCTCTAGTTCTAACCATCTGCGAAAAAAAAAATAAGAGTGCAGATGGTCAGATAACCAATTTGATTCACACCTAGATACCCAATTGGATCGAAGTAATAGCACGAAGAAAGAAAAAATGATTTTCCCTAAAGTCCTATGGCCTCTCAACGAAGAGTAAAGGCGTCCCCCTACGTTCCTTAGACTCTACTAGACTCGTTCTTGTGTGATGAGACCAACCACCTAATGCTCTGATACCAAGTTTTGGTCCGACCAAATGATACGCGAGTGGCACTCACACTTCTCCTACTATGTGAGCGAACAACCAATCTAAACCCCACGTTCAACCAACACCAAACATAATAGTAACTGCGGAAGAATTAAAACTCATTTACGAATCAATTAAATAACTTCTAAAATTCATACTTTCAATCCCCAAATCTGGAAGTTATCATCACAAGAACATCTATATCCTCAAATTACTAATAAATCTAAGAGTAATCTAAGAATCTAAATAAGTAAAAATCTAGTCCATGCGGCCGGAACTTCAAGGCATCAAGACATGAAGACGATGATCCATTCCCAAGATAGACGCATTAGCTCACCTGAATCCGACGTGATTGAAGACTGGCTAGAGTTGCGGTTGATTTAAGACGATGGTACGTTTGCTGCACTCCACACATACAAAGACAAACACTACACGATAATGGGTCTTAAAAAACACAGTATGATAGGTATCTCGCCAACTCAAAAATAGAAGCATAGTATTTCCGATAATATCATAAAATTAAACTAATATTCTACAGGTGATAGCAACAGTATAAAAAATTCATTTATACTCACCAACCACATCATGAGGACTCAGGCCCCCATATCATACTCTTTGGGAAACATGTTCTTTGGATTGAGTATATACATCTTTAAATTCCTTATCTTTATTCCCTCTCGTGTTGGTACAAGAAACTCCGCTCCATACTACTATCCTGGTGTGGAACGTTACACCCTAGCCATATACTATCCCTGTTAGAACGTGACACTTCCGATTCCTATACTATCCTGGTGCCAGGAATTTGACACCTCATCCATATACTACTCCTTGGTCGGAACGTGACAATCCGATCCTATACTATCCTGGTGTGGAACGTGCCACTTCCGATCCATATACTATCCCTGGTGCCGAAACGTGAACACCCGATCCTATACTATCCTGGTGTCGGAACGTGACACCGCGATCCTCTAATCTCATTACTTTAGTTCATCAAGCCTTCTTGTTAATCCCAAGTCATCATCACTTAACAAAGTAAAATTTAGATTTAAGATTCAACAGCCTCTCATGCTAGTTTCATCCAATTATATAATAACAAAACACATCATGTTTCATGCATACACAATTAAGCATATAGAAGGGTTTACAATAACTACCCATACTCATCATTCTCTCATTAAGAAGTTTCTTGAATAGCATAAACCATAACCTACCTCCACCAAGATGCCGGATCACAAGCTAGTCCTCAAGTCTTTGCTTGTCCTCTTCATTTTTCTCCTTTCTCCCATCTCTCGAATCGTTTCTCCTCCCTTCTCCTCTCTGTTCTTTCTCATCTATTTTCTTATCAAACCCTTTCTCTTTGACCCTAATAATCTATAATTTAAGTTAAAAGATGGTAAAGTAACCCACTATTTATTCCATGTTGTATCCTTTAACGCCCAAATAATTGACTTATTAAATTAACCCTAACTTTATAATATAACAAATATCCAAAACGCCCATTAAACATTTAACATAAATCCGACCCAGTGCCCCCCAGGGTCACGCAGCCTGTGAGGGCCCGTCGTGCATGCGACGTTCCGTCCTACTTGCTTGTCATCACAAAGCTCAGAGACTAAATTTCACTAAAGGGTCTGTGACTGTCCGTCGTGCCCACTACGTTCCGTCCTTGCATGTCGTCCGCGAAGTTTCAGGTTGTTCTCAGTACCCCAATTTTTTTCCAAAGTCCAAGTGTTTTTGGAAACAGAATGGCACTCTACTGCTCCAAACGCTAAACGGTCGTTACATAATAATAATAATAATAATCATAATAATGATAATAATACTAATACTCAGACAATAATATAATAATATAATCGGAATAGTATAATAATAAAATAACAATAATAATAATCACGCCTACTCCTACTCCTCTTCTATATTCTTCTTCTCCTCTCCTCCTCCTCCTCCTCACTACTCATCCTCGTAGTCCTCCTCCTCCTCCTCTTCTTCTTCTTCTTCTTCCTACTTCTTCCTCTTTTTTTTTTCCTTCTCGTTCCCTTCTCGTGGAGTCGGCGTGTGGTGGTGCCATTCCGTTTGCACCTGGTGTTTTCTTCTACTGGTTGGCGGTTCGATCTGCTAATAAGATGAAAAGGACGTGTTGATCAGATTTGAAATGTTCAATTTAAACGATTGAATTAGGAGGTGATGGCTTGACGATAAGTTTTCGTAGAATTTCTGGGATTGGTGTGGTTGAGCATGGTCTTATGGACTTTAGAATGTGGTTTCCTCATCTGGTAGTTTCCCTAACTAAGGGCATTAATACTTATGTGGTATAGACAATATTGGAGTGGTTTTGAAAATTTGAAATGGAATGATGAAATGATGGCTTGATAACGAATGTAATAACCTTTGGAAAATACAATTGCATAGTTGTCATAACTATATGGATTTCTTTGAGATATGTTGCAATAAATAACATGAGTCTTTCATAGATTGAGCATATATAAAAAGGTTTCAGAGTACGACTCTATAACTGGTAACGGTTCTTACTTGTTTCGAGTTATAGATGTCTACTCTTATTATTGACCTGATCTACTAAGGAATGCATATAGTGTCGTTGGACGATAATCACATAATTGATAGTGTAATGTTAGTTCCGTCATGAGGCAGGAATGTGCAAGCAATTTGGGTACGATCTTCTCCATAGGTATAATGTGTTCTTAGTAAGGATTTAATAAACTTAACAATGTGGTACTAGTGGCGTACATGGAAATGAATACGGTGATGTGCAAGTGCGAGTACTAACTACTATAAAGAGTTATCAATTAGTATCACATGCGCGAATAATGAGATTCGATTTGTTAATTCACATTTGAGAACCAAACTAACTGTAACTACAGCACATAAGTTAGCAGTGTTGGGAAGGGGAATTTTTAGTGTTGATTTTCGATTCTGGATATTAATGTGTTTAGTAGGTTGTCACGTGTAATGTCGAGAAATTTAAAAAGGGACAAGTGATTTCATGCCATCGTAAGCGCCATTATAATAATTAATGTTTAAATGCCAATGCCTTTGGGTAAAGGAAGTCCCTAAAGTGTATTGCTTGGTTGAAGCATTGAGACTTTTAGTACGACAAGTACCTCTCAGATTGACTTAGTTTGACTTAGATTGGTATAGCTGGGTTGCCATGTCATATGCTGAAAGCGTTGACTCGAGATGAGAAAAATTTCTAACGCGCATAACGATCTAAGAATTTTGTGATGAAATCGTAATTAAGATGGCAACTACTGAATAATGATTGGTGGTTAAAAATTTTTTGTATGGTACTAAAGACTAATCAAGTATCTATTTAGTGGTTTCCACTATTTTATGAGTCATGTGGTGTTGTAATGGCAATTCTCAGAAATGTAGAGACACTCTCGAAAAATTTGAAGCATCTACGTCATACTAAAAAAAAGTGTCGAATGTCTTGGATCCTCTCAGAAAGAGGTGAGAAGTAAGTTTATTTTTTTTTCTTATTTGAAAGGCTAAAATGGGTGTCCTTCAAATGGATTGCGAACTTGGTTTAGCGACATGTCCTTTCTTTCAATTTGCGTTGGTTAATCGATAAATAATGTCACAAGTGTCATCATATTGGTTAAAACTATTGGATAGACTTGAGAAAGGGATGTCTACCTACTTCAACTCGATGTGCTTAAAATTCTATTGTGAATCTTTAGTTTATAATTATAGAATGGTTCAATTTTTAGCGAAGGATATGATACGATAATCAATAGAAACAAAAAAATGAAAAGGTATACAATGATCATAAAACTCTTCGAGGTATGAGTTATGGTTTAATAATGATGGGATTGTGCTACATGGTTCAATTTTTTTTTTAGATTTTCATTGTGAGTTATAACTTCTTGGTAGTGTGTTTTGTCAAGGTATGGATTGGGTAAGGTACGAAATGTTCGATCACAATGAGTATAAGCACTTGGAAGACTTAACAAGAATTTGGATTAGTTAAAATTTTGTTACTTTTGATTGTTATACTTAACGTGTTTTCATATATCATGAATTGTTTTTGCAAATATAAGAATTGATAATCAAGTCAGCGAAAGGAAAAGAGAATGGTGTATTGAAGGGGTTCAGATTATTCCAAATTTCATGGCCAGGAAAGAATCTAGAAAATGGAGGATTAAGACCTCTCGTATCAACCCTAGGTTGTAGTTGAAGATTTATTGAATTTTTTTTGCCTATGGTTACCATATACTGTGAGATATGAAACTAGTTCTGTACAACTTCCTGGAGGTATCATAGTAGACTTTTCTCTAATGTTGATTTTGGGTTGGGTACCGATAACTATATGTGGAAGATTCTATGTAGTTATGTGTTGAGCTAATTGTTCATTAGATAGTACCTTATTGATGTTTAAACGGTGTTGGCACCTTCAACATAATTAATGAGGATTTAAGGATTGAAATTTGTGTTATCACCCTTGGATGAGACTCTTATTTATCATTGTGATACGTAAATGTAAAGATATCGAGAGAAATTCATAGTTCAAAATTTTTGGAGGTTATAATTTATTTGCTAGACGACTTTGATACTAGTGATGGTTTTGAGAGTAGGACCATGATGTTGTGGTTATATGTTTGTTGATATTAAGAATGTTGACTTCCGAATGGAGTATTGTTTAGAAGTCCTGGTGTTTGTTTGACAATATCGAGTATGTGTAGATTGTAATCATATCAGGCTAGTTGAATGAGGGTTGGCTAAAAAAAAAAAAAATCTATATGGGTCTTTTAACTAAATTGTTTGATACTGTTTACTATGAAGAGTCTCTTATGTTCTCCTGCCTTTATTCTTTACATTTTTAAGGTAACCACCTACTTCGTTTCAAAAAAAGGTTAGATTGTGATTCAGTCTATACTCATGTGTTTTTTCTCCATCCTATGGATGGGATTTCTAGGGATGGATCGAATGTAACGTCGATCCTCTTATGTCTTCTTGATTAGGTTAGATCCTTGGTTAGACTTGTTCACTCAGTTATGACAATATTTGATTTTGTTTGAAAAAATTTAAAATATATCATATTTTATATGCACAACCTTGCTTATGTGAACTTACAAAAATAGCTTCGTGAATGGTTTGGTACTCAGACATGTTGTAAAAGGTTCTGTCATCCTTAGGCCCCCCCCCCCCAAAAACAAAAAGCCCGTGTAACCATTTTGTAGCGGTGCTTTACTTGATCTGTTCTTCTTTGGATTATTTATGTTTGATTATCCCTTGAGAGTATTCGATGTCTAAGATAAGATTTTCATAGTTTTAAGATCATGATTTAGTTGTGAAAAGGGAATCTTGGATAAGGCCTACTATATGGTTGTGATATAGGTTCAGAGTGATCGTTGATCCAGGTTCACTTCAGATTGTAAGTTGGGTATGGATCAGAACTTTTATCCTTGTGTATGTGAGAAAATTTATTAAGGATGACTTTTTGTTATAATTCGTAGTGGATTTCAGTTTAGATTGGGTTTTCATTGGTTGTAGTGCGTGATTTGTAAATCTCCGAAAGTTTTCATTCAAACATCAGGGTTTCTTGGTATTGATATTTAATGGAATGTGCTAAGATAATTTATCCCGTGGATAGGTGAACACGCTTTGGAAAACTCATCCTTAAGTTTTTGACGTGTTAGTTATTCTGTCCTTCTCTTACTTTAAATTTGTATCGAGACAAACTTCTTTTTAGTGGTATATTAATGTAACGATCCTCTTGTATTCATTTTAGAAATTTTAACCAGCATCATTATATTAACCTTTTTAAGTAGATTTTATAAATAATTAAATATGACTTAAAGAATGAGTGACATGATTTTTTAGATTAATAACGGATTATTTTTGTTGCTCAGATAATAAAAAAAAACAATTGAAAAAGAAAATCCAAATAAATAAATAAAAGAAGAAGGGCAAAGTGGCCCTAATGGTTGAAAGCCGCCCAACGGCTTATGATATGAAAAAAAGAACTATCGTGAAGAAAAGAACTCACAGATAGAAAAGAAGAAAGGGAGAAAACAAGAAGGAAAAAGGAGGAAAACAACGATCTTTTCATCTCGAGGTATCAAGGTAAAAACTATTCTATCCTTTCTATTACTTTTATGTATAACTGAGATAGATTTTTTAGGTTAAAACCGTGTATAATTTTATACTAAATGTGAATTGGGGTTATAAATTGTTACTTATTACTGGTTCAATCATTGGACAATGATAGTCCTAATCATTGGACCATGATTACTTCCAAGATAGATATTAATATTGAACATAATATGAATTCGAACATTGAAAATAAGTGGTTTTATCAGCAGATATTTTGTAGTCTGCCTTGATGTGCTGGGCAGTTTAGTTTCGGTTTTTAATTATTTTCATTTAATTATCATATTAGGATTAAGTTGTGATATTTGAGATATGTGTTAAATATAGGTGCCTATTATCTATACATCTTATAATTTATGTTTATTTGGAGATATGGAGACTAAACTCAGACTGAAACTGTTTAAAAAAATAAGATGAGATATTGACTTTAAATGGTTGGAATCAGAGTTAGAAAACTTGATTTATAAATTGATAAATTGTCCGGAAAATCAAAGTTACACACAAGTAATATGATTTTTTTAGTCTTGAATCTATTGTGGTGCATCTATTTGGAATTTTAGATTGGTCTGAGTCGAATTCATGAAAGAGAAGCTCAAGTTCGAGTAATTCTTGAGTGCTTGAGGCAAGTGAATTGTCTAAACCTAAACCCTTGCTAAGTGTATGAAATGCGTGGCATTTTCCTTGTTGGCTTATGTTTGGGATTACGGGATTGGTGATGGGTTGAAAAAAAACTTTGTCCCCATTGATTATTCTAATGATGAAAACAAAAAGATAAAAAGGCAACTGGATTAATTATTTGTGTGTGATGTGTTCCAGAAAGGGTTGAAGGGCTTCTTGAAAATAATTGTTGATGTTGATTTAATGTTTGTGTGGTTGTGAACTATGCAATGTTAATGAAAATGGTCATCTCCTCATAATATATTTGTGTGAACTTGTCATCTTGCATATATTATAGACATTGTTGTGACAAGTGTTATGTGCATTGAGAAAGAATGATTACTTAAGGAGGATGTACCATTTCGCGGACTATCGGCGCGCCATCGATTAAATACTATATTTTCGAGGACTTATCGCGTGCCGCGATGTTTCCTACGATCGAGGTCGTGTCGTACTCCACTACAGATGCTGTACAGATATGTCCCCTATGGGTCCCCGGACTGAGACAACAGTGTGTATTACTAGGTCAGTACATGCCTCATATACTAACATTGCTTCCATGCATTGCACATACTATCATTAGTGGAACTTGATAGCCTGTGTTTTGCTGATGTCTTCTGATTGCCTTTCCTGTTGAACTTATGATTGATCACTGATTGAGCTTGTATTGTGGTATGTAATTTGTTTGAAGTATTGTTGTTGAGGATTGTAATTTGTTAAAATGTTGTTATTGAGGGATATGTAATTTTGTCTAAGTGTTGTTGAGCTACTCTATGTAGACTGGTGACTGTTAGGTTTTGTTGAGTTTTAATGCAGATTGTAGTTGTGGAAGGTTCGGTTGGGGGTGTAGGAGTACCTATCTCATCCCCTTAGCTTGTGCTTAAGGTTTACTGCTGATCACCGTTTATTTGTACTCCCCCTTGCTTGCTACAAATTTTTTTGTAGGTTATGAGCCTGGATTTTTGTTGTACTTGTCATTACACTTCTTTTTTCCGAGGCATCTTGGAGATATGTGAGGTAGATGTTTCCATCTCAGTGAGACTTTCTTTCTTCTTCATAATTAGATTTATTATATTCTAGAATAGGTCTTGCGTGTATGATAATTCTTTCGCTTAGAAGTATTTTTAAAAACACAATGGCAAACGTTTGAACTCGCCTTAATGCTAACTTGCCTAACCAGGAGGTAGATATATGGACAATAAGTATCAACATAAAATTTATGTATACTATCTAATAGACTAGTATTGATTGGTACGAGGTGATACTTAGTCAAATATCGAATAGATGCTTTAATATGAGGTAAGTAAGGTTAGTATCGCAACACACGTAGACGACCAAGGTGCGGAGTGGAATTTTCTAGTGTTCTGACTAAGATTTAGAATACATCTTAGCTACTTTCGCATGCAAGATACTAGGAAGAATTGTGTAGTTAACTTATCAATTTATGAACCTGTGGGGAACACGAAACCCTAGTTACTTTTATTAATTGATTAAACTCCACATTCGAAGCAAGTTAAGTGTCTCCTTTATTTCTAGTTATTTCATTTATTCAGAAGTAGAAACCCCATTTTATCATTTTTGTTTTGGGGCAAGAGTAATTGCCTGAACAATAGTAATAATAGATTGAGTTAAGTCTAACTATGTTCCTCGTGGGAATGATCCCACCTTCACTAGTTCGGTTATTAGCTTGACAACGACCTCTTTCTTCTTATTTGAGAGTAAGTTTGAGCGTATCAAATTTTTGGCAACCGCTGCCAGGGGAAATTAGCTATTTAGATTAACTTAACTTATTACTTTAGTTTAGTTGAATTTTCTTGATTTTACTTGTTTATGTTTTTTGATTCTTGCAGCACCATCTCCTTGTATGCAAATACACGTAGATTAAGATTCAACCCCCCCCCCCTTGTTTCCTACGACCACAATTAGAGCGTACCCTACGAAACCTGAAATCAAAACTTGGGACTAATGATGATGAATCCAAACTCCACAACCAGAACATCCAACTCCGGTTGATGTTCAGGGTCCGTTGTTACCCGATGCTGGTGAACACTCAACAGAGTGGGACAAAATGCCGCTCTAAAACTATACGGCCCAAGAATACTAAGGGCTATGACAATATAGGCAGACTCCGATGGGCCCCTTGTCTTGCCCCCTTTACCACCTAGGCACAATTGTGTGGTCACTAAGTCGCCGATTCAAATGCTCAATGCCATCAAAAAGAGGTTTGTTTTCCAAGGATACCTTCTGAGGATCGACATGCCTCATATACTAAGGTGAAGGGTAGTGTGTAAAAGCTGTGTAGTGGAGCTGACTGCACTTTGGATGTAATTGGGCTAAGAGTGTTGTCCTCTCTCACTGTGGGAGGAGGCTGCTATATGGTTCATGAGCTCCCTTACACTCATTTTTCACTTGGAACCACTAAGGGACTTTTTATTATAGCTCGCTACTACTCGGGGTCTATAAAAACTAACCACAAAGAACAAGTGACAACTTTGTGGCACTACCAGGAGAGTCAGTTAGTAGTTTCTTGAGATACGATTCACCAGTCGTTTTTTAGAGCTCCCAAATCACCTTATCAGATGATTAATCACTGAAGGAATACTTCTATCGGGATAGATGCTATACTAAAGTCGGTGTTGGAGACTAATATTAGGTGGATCTTATGGGATGTCCTTATGCTAGATGCTGGAAAAATTAGAGAAATCTCCCGGAATAATAAGCTTGTAGTATTAGGAAGTTAGTTACTGGGGAGAAATACTTCCAATGCAGTCCACTAACACCCCATTCCACATATGAGATTCGTGAGAATCTCCTCAGATGAGAACTGAGTCTTGGGTTGGTACTAAAACATGTCACTGGGGTTCGAAAAGAATCAAGGAAGTCACTACTTGTCGAAACTTACCCTCCACAATGATGAGTGCCTATCAATTAGGAGGATTCCTAATGCGGTAAATACGCAGACACAGGGGGGTTTTTCGACCAAGTGCCCAATGGCTCTAATTAGGATAATGGCGCCAAGGGTCAAGGAACCAAGGTCGAAAGCTATGGTAACTAACCGTGAGGGTCATTATGTCCGAGATGGAACTACAACTGTGATAACAACTCAACACTGGGGTAACTTTGGTATAGAATGATAGAATGGGCCTATTTCCTCCTCAAATTGTAGTTACTCCTAGGGATGTTTAGGTAGTCTGGGCGCGAGTTGAGGATATGTTGCATAAACTGGATGAGGAGGTTCGATGCTAGTGATGATGGCCCAATAAAGAGTTGAGAAATGATTTAGTCGGGTAATTGGGCAAAAAGTCGATACACAAGCCAATATCGATTAATCAACTTGCAGTTACAATTGGCCCAATTATCTGCGACGTGAAGACAAGTCCGGTCACTCTTCCTAGCAAAAATGTCCAAAATACCAAAAATGATAGACATTTACGCAATCACTACTTTCGGTGGTCAACAAAACCATTGACCCACCTATTCCCGTCCTAATGAGAAAAAGTGTGACAAGGGGGGGATACTGATAAGTGGGAAGAATGTAATGGCGATGTAAGATAACCTGTAAAAGATGCTGAGTGCCTAAAAAGGTACTCCATGCTAGACCATCCACCACCCCCCCCCATTTCCCTCCTCAAAGATTATTTAAAAAAAAAAAGACCAGGATGGTAATATCAGGCGTTTTAATTACGGCAATGTTAAGCAACTTTCTATCATTGTCTCTTTGGTAGAAGCTTAGAAAAAATGCCCGGTTATTGCCAAGTTTTATGAAACGTTCTGTTTACAAGAAAGATCGATCACTTTTAAGGATGTATAGAATGTCAGCATTGTAGTGGCTATTAGCTACAAGATCTCTGGGTACAAAAGAAAGAAGATCCGGGTGCATCACTATTCCTTGTAACAGTCGGGCTATTACACATTTTGCTAAAGCATGTTGATCTGGGGGCACAATAATCTCATGCCCCTATCGATTTACAAGAAGTTGGGTTTGGATGATCCAAAGCCCACTGCAATACGACTACTGATGGTTGATCGAACAGTGAAATGTACCAAAGGGATACTCCACGATGTGCTAGTAAAAGTGGAGTCGTTCATATTTCCGACAAATTTTGTTATTCTTGATTGTGAAATTGATTTTGAAGTGCCCATTATTATTGGGAGGCCATTCCTTACTACGGGAAGATCCTTAGTAGATATGGAAAAGGGGAAGATGAAATTTCGGTTGAACAATGAGGAAGTAACCTTTAACATTTGTTGGTCCATGAGGTAGAGTGGTGAGCTCCAATCGGTATCTGCTATATCCTACAACATTGGTGAGACATCAGAGACACAAATAGAAGAACATCTAGGTGTAGAAGCATTAGCGGCAGTGATAATGAATTTTGATAGCGATTGCATTGAAGAGTATGAGTAATTAGTCGCAGCTCTAGATCTAGGTGATGTTCCATTTAAGCCGAAGATATATGAGTTAGATATGAAGAATCGCGAGTCCGCACCCGCGAAACCATCTATAGAGGAGACTTCAAAGTTAGAACTAAAAGCTCTCCAACCTCATCTCAGGTATGAATTCTTAGGAAATGGTGACACTTTGCCGGTAATCATTGCATCAGACCTGAATGAACAACAAGTTGAGAGTTTGGTGAAAGTGATGAAAAAGTTCAAAAGAGCTATTGGGTGGACTATTGCGGAAATTATTGTGATCCCTCCTGATATTTGCTCTCATAAAATCCAACTCATGCCTGATTATAAGTCAATTATTTAGCACCACAGACACTTAAATCCACCTATGCAAGAGGTCGTAAAGAAGGAAATCATTAAGTGGTTGGATGCCGGAGTAATCTATCCGATCGCCAATAGTAATTGGGTATTGCCATGTTCCATTGTAAACTGTTACCTAATAAAAGGGGGAATTTTGACTGTGGTCTCCAATGAAAAAAATTACTTGTTTCAATGAACCGGTTACTACTGTATGGAAGTTGTATCGATTACGCAAATTAATGCATTGACTGAACAAGACCATTTCCTATGCCCTTCATGGATCAGAAAGGTTGGATAGACTTGCCAGAAAATGGTTGGTACTACTATCTTGATGGATATTCGGTGTATAATCCGATTTTCTATTACACCGAGATCAAGAGAAACCACTTTTACTTGTCCATATGGGACCTATTAAAGATTCAAAAGACTGTCGTTTTGGGTTGTGCAATGCAACCCGCCACATTTTAGAGAGTATGATGTTGATATTTTTCCGACAATGTGGAAGATACTAAGAAGTTTTTTTATGGTGATTTTTTTCTGGGTGGAGATGTCATTTGGAACGGTGTTTTGTTGAAAAAATTTATCTGAGGTCCTTAAGTGATGTGAAGACTGCAATTTGTACTATTATTTAGTTTGAATATTTTCTTGTTTTACATTGTTTTAATGTTTTTGATTTCTTTTTCAAAACTACCTCCTTGTGCCCAAATACACGGAAGGAAGAAAACCATTGTTTCTCTCATACGATCTTGATTTGAGCGTACTTGCGTCAATATGAATCGAAACTTGGGAATAAAGAAGATGATCCAACTAGAACATACCATTCCGGTTGATGTTCATGGTCGATGTTCCCAATGCTCAGGTGGAACATCAAATAGAGGGGACAAATCCTGTTCCACGGCCCCAAGCATCTACAAGAGGGTATTATAACATAGGCAGACTCGGATCGGGCCACTTGTCTTTGCCTCATCCTACCCACAGCCACCTACTTTTGTGTAACTAGTAGCCTGATGCAAATGCTCACTCATGCCGAGAGGTTTTTGTTTTCAGGCTCTTCTTAGGATCCACATCCATATAGCTAAGGTAAGGGCAGTGTGGTAAAGTTGTGGTGGGAAGGCCTGATTTGGGGATTTAGATGTAATAGTCTCAGAGGTTTCTCCCTCTTTATTGACGGTAGAGGCTTCTATTTTGGTTCACGGGCTCCCGTACAACTCCATGTTTACTTAGAATCCACTAAGGGTGTTCTCTTAGCACGCTACTAATCAGGTCTCCAATAAACAAACCACAAAGACGAGTGAATACTTTGTGGCACGAACCAAAACCAGGAGAGTCATGTTGGAGTTCTTGGGATGAATTTCACCTCATTCTTGAGAAGTGTTCCAAACACCTTATAGATGAATGAGTCATCGAAAGAATCTTCTATCGGGGCCAGGATGATAACAACAAAGCGGTGTTGGACACTATAGGCAGTGATCTTATGGAGAATGTCCTTCTGCTGAGAATCGTTTGAAAAATTTAGAAAAAATCTCCCTGAATAACAAAGCCGTGCGTACAGGAAGTCTAATAAGTGGAGAAACACCTCCGCATACCATCCACTCGCAACCCATCCACAGATATATTCGTAAAGAACTGGCTCAAATGAGACTGACCTTGGGTTGGTACTAAACTTCACTATGTCACTTGGGGTGCATAACAAGATTAATGCATCAACACTTGGCTAAACCACCACCCTCCAAACGATGAGTGTTATTATGAGAAGAATTCCCTATGCATAAATGATACAATGGGGGGTTTCCGGACCAAGCGCCAAAGGCTCAATAAGGATAATGTGGCGCCAAAGTCCGGGAAACCCAATGTCCGGCATTATGGTAACTCCAAACACAACCGTGAGGGTCATTATGTCCGTGACAACAACTTAACAAGGTAATCTAGCTACCGAAACGATCGGATGGGCCCTATGTCCCTCCCAAAACTCGTGAAGTTACTCCTAGGGATGGTGGAGATAATATGGCCGAGTTGAGGATATGTTGCACAAAATGCTGAGGAGTTCGATGCTATGAGAGCACAATAAAGAGTTAAGGTGTGACTTAGCTAGTATTGGGCAAAAAGTTTGATACACATGCCCCAATTGTCGATTAAACAAATCAATTGTCAAAAAAAGTGGCCCAATTATCTGTGGACATTGAACACACGGCAACCGGGCACTCTTCCTAGGCAACACTGTCCCCAATCAAAAGCAGAATGCCGCACTGTATGGCAATTCACTACTCGGGGTGGTACGCAAACCATTGACCACCTATGCCATCTCTTCAGTACTGAGGAAAATTAAAAAAAGATAATGAAATGTGGGAAGGTAGTGGTGAGCCTAGAAAATTAATGGAAAAGATGCAGAGGTACTATGAAGTAATCCCCATGCCTAGGCCACCACCAACCTTTCGCTCAGAGATTAGTGAAAAAGACCGAGGATTTAAATACCCCCGCGCTTCATAACAACGTTGACGCAACTTTCTATCTATGTCGCCTTTGGTAGAAGCTTTAGAACAAATCCCCGATTAATGCCAAATTTATGAAAGATCTGGTCACCAGAAAAGATCGGTCACTTTTGAGGATGATGATAGATTGCAGCATTGTAGTGCTATTGCTACAGATCCCTAGTACAAACGAAGAAGATCCTGGTGCATTACTATTCCTTGTACAGTTGGGTCGTTACATTTTGCGAAAGCATTGTGTATCTGTGTGCAAAGCAAGATCTCATGCCCTCTCATTGCAAGAATTGGTTTTGGGGGATCCAAAACCCACTTCGATGCGCGAACTGATGGCCGACGTACAGTGAAAAGGCCTATAGGGTACTCCATGAATGTGCTAGTAAAGTGGAATCATGCATCTTTCCGGCTGATTTTTGTTTATTCTTGATTGTAAGGTCGTTTTTTTTGAAGTGCCTACTATTCTTTGGAAGGCCATTCCTTTCTACAGTAGAGCCTTAGTTGATATGGAAGAAGGGACGATGACTTTGCGGTTTAATATTAATAATCGACCTTCAAACATTTGTAAGACCAGTAGGCAGAGTTGGTGAGCCCCAACGGTATCTTCCCCGCCAGTAGACCACAAAGAAAAGATGAAGAAGGAGACGGAACAGTAAAAAAACGCAAAACAAGAGTTTATGGTTGGGGATTTTTCTTGTACACAGTTCTGGGGTTGGCCCTTGTCCCCTCCGTGCCAGCTCAAGTCCAAATGGATAGTCCCCTTATTTGATTACCCCAACTCTTCCCCATGTAGCAGTTGATTAAAATCCAAGGAGGAAGTGCGGTTTTAAGAGGACTCGAGATAGAATAAAACTCTATTTTGGGCATAAAGCATCGGGGAATAAATGATAGAGGCTACCATCTTGATGAATTCTGAGTAATCAGTGTCCCCAGTGTGCCGCGACATTCAATCAGGCGCTTTGTGGGAGGCAACCCAATATACTTTCGTCCTTTTTAGTTACTGGTAGGCATTTTTCTAATTAATGGGTTTTAAAATTGCATGACATACCCGGAATTCTGCAGAAAATTTACTCTACCTCTATAAGCAGTCACTGACGGACACAGTCCTACGGACCATTTTAAACCTGCAACGACCGGCGTATTCATCCGTCGCATCAGGTCTCACGTTTTGCTGTCATTTTGAAACTAGGGCAACACGACGGAACCAACGATGTACCGTCACAACCTGCGACGGACCGTCGTCGGGGAACCGTCCGCGTGATTACTGAATTGTAACCCGACCTGACCTGGCTGGACCCTTTTCGAAAATCTGACCGTTAAACAACCCTACCCCTTGTTGTCACCATTCATCATTTATTCCTCTCATCTCCCCCTCTTTACAACTTCCCATTTCCACCTCACTGATCATTGCCTCCAAAATCCCAAGGAGTCCTAAGCCCTTTATACTATATCATCTATAGTCGGTGCTGGCTCGGGGTGTAGGGGTTTGCTTAGCCGTGTTGGGCGCAGCTGGTGGGGGCATGTTGCCCATTATCCAGCTGGGGGGGGGGGGGGGGGGGGGGCGTGGCGGTTTGGCTCGGGGCGGGATGGGTTCTAAGGTTGTGTCCTCTAAATTTGTACTCATTTATCTGCATTTTGTTTAGTAGTTAGTATTAGCTTATTCTTAGTCGTATATTGTTTCCTTTATATGATTGTGTCAACCTAGGCTCGGAAAGATGGGGTTGTGTGATGTGGGTTTCCATGTTGATGCACGGGCCCTAGACGCATAGTGATTTTGCATTGCTAGTTATCCTAGGTAAGTTGGGGATAGACACCTATAGTATCCTCAACCTACAAAGACCATGTGGGTTCATCAGTGATGCATAGTACCCCCAGTGCTATCACTGCTATTCAAACGAGACCCCGATGACGGACCTCGCACACACGACGGACCGTCGTAGGGTCGTTCCAAACGCCCTAGCACCCTGTCCTACGACACATGTGAACGGTCCGTCCTGCACAACCATTCTGGTTGTCATAGATCCCTGTTTCTAAGGGGCTCTCTCACTTTTCTAAGTGTCCATTCCAACAGAGACTGTGAACGGCGTCATACCCACGACGGCCGTCCTTCACTACCATCATTTATGGTCAGAGACCCTTCTGCTAAGGGGCCCCCAAAAATTTTCCAAGTGTCCCTATACGACCCGTCGTCCCACGACGTCCGTCGTGCACGACCGTCATGAGGTCCAGAGACCCCCCTCTGCGAGGGTCTCCCAGAATTTTGCAAATTGTCCTACGACGGACTATCGTCCACGACGGGTCGTCCTGTTCGACATCATGATGGTCGAGACCCCTCCTGCTAAGGGTCTCCCAAAATTTTCTAAGTGTCCTACGATGGACACTTTACCGCCCAGACCGTCGTACCCACGCCGGTCCCCATCCATGCGACCGTCATGATGGTCAAACCCTCCTTCCGGGTTCTTTATATATACATATACTAATACAAACACGACGGACCTCATGAAGTCCGTCATAGCCCGACGAT
Organism: Solanum habrochaites; assembly: GCA_027704765.1. NCBI lineage: Eukaryota > Viridiplantae > Streptophyta > Magnoliopsida > Solanales > Solanaceae > Solanum > Solanum habrochaites. The sequence goes on along the minus strand of JAKWJA010000945.1, from coordinate 10,835 downwards.
CCGTCATCTAGCCCTTCAGTGATACAGTATTTCAATAATCACTGACACACTATTTTCATGTTTTATTTCGTATGGCTTGCCCTATCTTGTTTGCCAATACCATACTAATATTGATCCTTTAAGGTATTTTTTTTTTTTTTTTTTGGGGCTATCTACTATGGCACCAGAGCAAGACCGCACCTACACACCGGGCGATTCTATGTCTCCCATGATCGCTCCCGTCTGCCCCATTTTTCATCCACTCTGATGATGAGCCGTGACCCTGATACGTGCCCCCAGGCACTTCCCCGCCCCTTCCCGTGGCTGCACGGGCTCCTGAGCTACACACAAGACGGTGGCGTCCGGCGTAGTCACTTCCTCTAGTCTGATGAGGCCGCACAACTGAACGGCACAACCCTCTGGGTCGCCACAATGAGGAGGAGCGTCTGACGTCGCTTAGGATATCATGGGTTCCGAGGAAGAATTTCTGGCTCTGTAGAGGCTCCCTCCCGCACTGCCCGCACCCGCCCACTGCTCTACCCGCCACTGCTGGTCAACGCGTCGGCCTCGTCTGATGAGGCTGACATTCCAGACTCTACTCCCGGCGCACAGTTGAGTCCCCACCCCAAAGCCGCTGACCGACCAGCCAAACCGGTGGTGTGTCGACGGCCAGTTTCAAGTTACTCCGACCCAAGTTCCTGGACCGATAAAGGAGTAAGTACTCTAACACTCAATCACCTTGGGATCGGTGGGTACTTACAGGGAGTCTTCCCACGATAGCCCGGAGATCCATAACCTCTTCACTAGGCATCGCTTAGAGTCGAAGATGCCGGAGATCCTAAACCTCTTCACCAGCAATCGCTTAGGTGGACCGCACGTCCGTTGGGACGATACAGCGAGAAATGGTCCGATATTTTCTACGCATTCTATGCGTAGCTACTCTCCGATCACCGAGCGACAGGTGGCTACTCCCGCTAAACAAAGCCCACTGTTGCCAGGTTCGAGTCCGGGGCATGCAGGTTTGACATTTCCCTGCCAGCCAATCCGCCGTTTCCTATACGGCGAGAGTGAAGATGCTACTCGAACCCCATCACTCCTTCTGCCAGTTTGACTACCCGGCAAGATAGTAAGGATGACTGTTCTTTGGCGCTTAGCGAGCACTGAGAGAGACCACAAGAGGTGGCTGTCCCTCTGCACCTTCCCCCCCCCCCCCCCCCCCCCCCGTAATGGTAGGGTGCCGATTAGTCACCGAACGAATGGGGACACATCAAGAAGAGCACCTCACTTGTCGTACAGTTCTTTTGGCTACTGCTCGTCCGTCACTCTCTCTGTCCTTTCCCCCACACTGCTGATAACATGTTTACCTGGATCGAGCATGGTTGATGGCGGCGCCTGATAGCCCGGCTTTCGAGGTGGACTTTGCATGGCTTCGCCGGCAGTCCTGCACGGAGGGCATTCAAGGCCACTACTACCTACCCCTTCCTGTGTAAGGATCGGAATCGTTGCCCCTTGTAGGTCCGCAGGTGTGCCCATATGGCAAACGTAATCATCTTAAGACCCCCTCAGGGAACTGTCGCGTCGGCCTAATAAGAGACGAGGCCATGAGTTGGCTCCAGCATAGGACCCGTCCAGAGCTGCCCCCACTTTCTGATGATCTTCTTGCGGTATACGGTAGCCCAGGATGCACAGCCACACAAGCGTCTCCTAGACCTACCCGCGATCTATCCCGTTTAGTAGCACACAAGCCCCGAGCTCCCTCTCACACAACCCCTCTAACCGTTACTGGTCGCTGCTTGCTATGTCCAAAACTAAGGCACAAAATGCCAACAGCTTTCTTCATCATATCCAAGCCTGATCGCAGAAGTCCATTACTGAGTCTGAAGACGTCTAGAGAGGAAGATGCATAGTTTACAGAGTGAAAGATTGCTTAGGTCCAACTAGCGTCCTAAACGCCTTTGATTTGATGAGTGTTAGCCCTGACCAGCCCCTTCGTGGATGTGTCGCCTCTTCAGGCTCAGCGACAGTCTTCGTGCAGACATCGACAACACGAATCCTAAGGCAAGGGTGCCGGAGTGTGAGGCCCCTTCTGTCGAGCCTGCTGGGCTACCATGCTAGCGTGCCCTGTTACTATCTTCAGAAATTCCACCACCTCCCCCTCGGAGATGAAAAGAGGGCTTAGGAGTCGACAGAGGATGATGCGCGATCAAGGAAGATGGGCGCCGAGAGTAGAGGCGCGCGGAGAAGCCTCAGTTTGTTGACGCAGGCGGCACCCCAGATGAGAGCGTCACAGAGTTAGCGGCTGGGCGGTCTAGCTCCCGCACTGTAGATATTGCTGGTTCTGCACTACGATGGTGCGGTTGTTTGCTGAGAACATCACTGGGGTGTCCATATTGCACGGACTGGGTTTTCTGGAACCGTACCCATCATCATTGCTGATCGACGGCGCTCTTATCAAACGCCACAGTTTGCTTTAAACCTACCAACTCTAGTATTTTTACATTTTTATGCCATTGGGGCCATTGCATGCTTTTTTGGTTGGGGGTGGGGTAAATGATAGTGCTTGTTAGGGTTGAGTCTGAGTAGCCCAATTCCATCCTCTTTTGGGGTTTTCTTGCCTTTTTCTTTTTTCCCTAAAAGACTGATTACTTTTCTGTGAACCGTCATGTTTATATCTTCTGTACATAGTTTTAAATTTCTAAGCATGATGATAAGTGATATCCTATAAACTGGAAAATAATGCATGACTAGGCATAAGTAACTGATAATTGTCGGTTGCTCAAAGCATGAAAAGAGTTACACCATTGCATTAAAAATAAAAAGACAAAACCCTAAGCTTAAATTCAAACTATGTGTCTGACAATCTGGTATAGGTGATTTATATTCAAGTGATTGTGAAAGAAATTTTGGAATAGTCCACTCTTGGTACTTATCTAGAACTTGCTGGTTCGTCCTGCTGAAAGTAAGCTGTACTAACATTAGAAAGGATCATAGGCCTTTTTCAACAAGCCCATTTCTAGCCTAAATAAGAAACCAAATGAAATTTTATCTTCTTTGAGTCCAAATAATCTGAGCTTAATTAGCCCCTTTCTTTCACCCTAAACAACTGATCTTTCGGGGACAATGTGTTGGCCCTGGTCCCTCCTTGGACATGCACCTCAGCTTATGCTACAAGCATAAGTTGAGGGTATTCTAATGCAGTAAACATTCGTGATGGCCCTGACCCACACTTGGGGTATTGGTGTACGCTTGACTTCATGGCAAAGCCATGAGTTGAGGGTGGCTATTATGAGGATACTCTGGAAAGTGGGGTTGAAAGAACAAAGAGAGAGAAGAACAAAAGTAAAAGGCACTCAAGAACTCGTTGAACGAAAGATAAATAAAAAAAAGAAAAATATAACGAATTACAACAAGAAGAGAGAGAGTCCACTCACACAAATGAAGAAGAAGAGAAAATTAGCAATGTGAAAAATATGATGTAAACTGGGCGGATAAAATGATCAAAGAGGGGAAGTTTTAGCACGATATGTCGGATGCAAAAAAAGTCACTAAAGTATGCACCTAAATATCCTTTACCATGACCTCTGAGCCTATGTTACAACTAAGAAAAGTCCTATCGTGATCCTAAAGGGTGTTGTATAAGCGAACTTAAGGCAGTGAAAATAAGGGCAAGCTTATGTCAAATAGGTAATGATGAGTGTGACGTTGTCTGAACGAGTGTTGAAAAGTAACCTTATACTCAAACTGAAATCATTGTGTGAAAAATGAGATTTTGTTTCTAAAAGTGAGACATTAGTTGCAATACCAGAATTGTTTCGTCACCTTGGTGAGAAGATTGAAGAGGATAGGTTGTTAATGCATGGTGATTCTGGTGTCATTTTCTGATCCCACAAAAAAAAATTCAGCCCGACTAGTAATAGCAGCATAGATTGATGAGAATTCATCGGGTTGACAGCCAATGATTGGGGCAAAGGATAAAACCTGAACTATTTACAAGGATTGTGTAGTGAGTCCATCAGTGCGTGCGCTTGAGACAAACAAACGAATTTAAGTTGAGGGTGTTGATATTTATTTCCGGTGGTTTCACTGTATATATTTTAATACTTTTCCTTAAGTGTAGTGTGTCCGAAAGCCTTTTTGTGCTAATTTTGATATAAGTTTCTTTTGTTTTTGCAGGAAATCGGTCCAAAGCTGAATGCAGAGATTTTGAGCGAAAAATGCAGAACGAGACCACCTCGGAGCTTATGACGGTCCACCGTATGTGGCAGCGTGTGCATCTGCTGAGGAAGATGGGGATTCTACCAAGGTGGGATTACAAAGCTTGTGACATTCCGTCATCGGCTATGACAGTCCGTTCTGCAGGTTTCGTCGTTACGTTCAGATAAGTGATCCAGTACACAGGACCTTTGTGATAGACGGCCCTAGGACCAGACGGTGGCTTTACAACTCAGGGTTTTCTCATGCTTTGACTTCCAGGGCTGCACAACCTCCAGTAGGGGTGGTGCACAGAATAGTAGAGGTGGTTTCCATTCAGGTAAGGTGGTTCTCCTTCGGGCAAGGTGGGGGTCGTGGAGGTCACATCTGATGGAGGTTCATTCCTCACTGTTATGCTTTTCCGGGTCGGCCAGAGGCTGAGGCTTCCATGCTGTTATCTCAGGTATTGTCCGGTTTGTCAGCGACCAGCACTGTCTTATTGATCCAGGCTTACTTATTCTTAGGTGTCCACGTATTTTGCTCCTATCTGGATGATATTATGTGAGTCTCTTGATTTGGCCGATACATGTTTCTACTCCTGTCGGGGATTTCGTCGGGTAGTAGGGTGTAATCGTTAATGTGACTGTTACCTGATGGTATGACACTCAATTGGCAGATATTAAAGTTCCTAAAATATGATGATTTTGATGTGATGTCTTCGGTATGGACTGGTTTACTTTCTTACCACGCAATTTTTAAATTGTCATGGCCCGCCTCACTTTAGCTATGCCTTGGGAAAAAATTTTGCCCCCTATAGTAAAATGGAGAGTTCCTTAGTCACCTTTCTAAGGTGTGATATCATTTCCTTAAATGCTCTTATTTATACAGAGGATGTTTGGCTTACTTGTCACACATTCGCGATACTATTGTTGACTTCCTATCTTGAAGTCTATTCAGTGTTGAGTGAATTTCAATGTATTCACCCAGACCGATGTGCCAGTTCTTTCCACCAGATATCGTGAATATTGATTTTTTGTTTGATGTGGAGCCAGGCACTCGGCCCTATTTCTATCCTCATTATCGTATGGCCCGGATGAATTGAAGATTTGAAGGAGCATTCAGGATTTTGTTGAGTAAAGGTTTTATTAGACAATTGTATCCTCCTTGGGGTGCTCCGTGTTTTATTTGTGAAGAAGAAAGATGGATATGGCGTATGTGTATTGACTATCCGGAAGTTGAACAGGTACCTATCATAAATAAATATCCATACCCTCGTATTGATATTTATTTGATCATGTTGCACGTTCTTTCAGTTTTCTCACAAAATTGGACTTGCGACTGGGCTATCATCTTTGAAGGTTAGGGCGGAGATACCCTAGATACGTTTCGATACACGTTATGGTACATACGAGTTTTTAGTGATGTCTTTCGGATTGACTAATGCCCCAGTAGCTTTTATGGATCGATGAAGGAGTAATTCAACCGAATGTTAGATTCCTTTGTTTATTGTCTTCAAGATGATATATTGGATATACTCACGGATTCCGGAGGAACTGAGCATCATTTGAGGATTGTTCTTCGGATTTAACGGAGCAAACTATGCAAAGTTTTCAAGTGTGCGTTTGGGCTTAGTTCGGTAGCATTCTTGGGACTGTCGGTCAAAGGATGGTATCATGTGGACCTAAGAAGATTGAGGCAGTTAGAGATTGGGTCAGACCGACTTCAGTTACTTAGATTCGGAGCTTCTTGGCCTTGGCAGTTATTATCGACGATTTTTGAGGGTTTCTCATCCTTGCATCTCCTTACTAGACCTGACACAGAAGGAGGTTACTTTTCAAGGGGTCGGAACGACTGTGAGGTTAGTTTCAAAGCGCAGACATTATTGACTTTACTTCTCCATTTTTGACCCTACCCGTGGAGGGAGAGGGTTTGTTTTTTTGTATATTGTGATGCTTCTCGGATTGGTCTCGGTGTGTATGAATGCAGAAGGAAGTGATAGCTTGATGCTTCAGACAGTTGAGGTTCATGAGAAGATTATTCCTATTCAGATTAGAGTTGGAGGGCTGTTGTGTTTTCATTGAAGATGGAAGAATTAACTTTATGGCGTGAATTGCGAGGTGTTCACGGATCATGTAGTCTCCATATATATCACTTAGAGATCTAAATTTGAGGCAGCGGAGATTGGTTGGAGTTGCTCAACAGACTACTATATGATATTCTTTACCTCCCGCATGCAAAATGTTGTCTGCAGAGCCTTGAAAAGTCGGAAGGCGTGAAGTTATGGGTAGTTTAGCCACGTTACAGGTTGCGACGTCCTTAGCTAGGGATTCCAACTTGGCCAATAGTTTTGTGAGACTTGATATACAGAATTTGGTAGGTGTGGCTTATATGGATGCTAGGTCCATCCTTGTTTGGAGCAGATTCGGGCTCAACGTTTGATATGGTGATTTTATGTACGATTATGGACAAGGTTTGTAAAAGAGATCCATAGGCTGCAATTCTTTGATAGTGAAGAGTTTTGAGAATTACGTCGTATCTGTGTTCCTCGTCAGTGTTTGACAGATAATCATGGAGGAGCTCATCGTTTCGAGGTACTCTTTCATCGGGGCTGCTAAGATGTACGTGACTTGAGCACACTATTGGGGGTGTTTTATCAGAGGACATAGTAGATTTTTGTATCTCGATGTGTGATTGTGCAGCATCGGTTAAGTATTAACACCAAAATCGCTGGAGGTATGACTCAGAAGGATGGCCCCTATACCTGAGTGGAAGTGGGAGCCATATTGCTAGTGGCGTGTGGTAGGGTTTTCCAACGTACCTTGGTAAGTTTGATGCTATATGGGTCATCGTGGATCGACTGACCTAATGGTCTGCACCTTTGTACCAGTTCAGACTACCATAACTCCCGATTAGTTAGCCAAGAATCTATATTCGGAGAGATATGTTCGGATTGCATGGGGTTCCTATATCTAATTAGATTTCATATTCTTGGCACCCAATTTACATCTCATTTCTGGCGGTGTAGCAGAAAGGAATTTGGTACTCGGGTGGATCGTGTACAACTTCCACCTCAGACGATGGTCAGTCTGAGCAGACTATTCCGGTTCTTGAACATGTTGGGAGCATGTGTGATTGACTTTGTGGTCACTGGATCATTTTCTTTCTTAGCATAGTTGAATTTTCTTACAAATAATCGTTATTATTCCGACGCATCGAGATGGCACCATTGGAGGCTCTGTATGGTAGGAGATGTTGATAATCCCAATTGGCTGTTTTGTATGCCTTGAGGTTAGACCATGGGGGTCAATTTGTTTGAGGGATTCTTTGACAATGTTCAAGTTGATCCAGAGAACTTCTCATAGCTCGAACGCAGGCAAATAGGTAGCAGATAGGAAGTTTCGGGATTGAGTTTATGGTTGGAGAGAGGGTTCTACTTAAGGTTTCACCCATGAAGGGTGTGATGAGATTTGGAAAGAAGGCAAGATTGAGTCCAAGGGTACTTGGTCCTTTCGAGATTGTGGAGCGATTGGTGAGGTGGGCATACACAGTTGGCTTTGCCACCTGGGTTGTTCAGGTGTCTCTCCTGTATTTCATATTTCATGGCTTAAGAATGTATCATCACAGGGTTGTGATCATGTGAATCAATGGGATCAGTGTTACGTGTCAAATTTGACTTTGAGGAAGAGCCGGATCACCATTTTGGATAGGAAATTCGCAAGCTTGAGGTACAAGGAGATTGCTTTTAAGGTTGAGTGGAAGCAATCGTCCAGTGGGGAGCTACATGGGAGACAGAGTCATACAGAGGAGTAATATCCTCATCTCTTTGAGCGTTCAGTTAGCTCTTTTCTTTCCCGTTCGAGGACGACTTTTGTTTAAGTGGTAGGTGATGTACCGACCTCGCTAGTCGTTTTTGAGAACTAGGAATATTTCGACTCTCTTTTGTAAAATTAAAAGGGGTTATTTTTAAACTATTCTCAGACTAAAGTTTGTCACTCCCAAACCGATCGCCGCGACTGGCACCCCCCATTTACCCCTCCTATGTGAGCGAACCAACCAATCTAAACCTTATCATGTCAATTTAATATCAACATAAAGCAAAGCGGAAGACTAAACTCATAAATAAAAGACAATTCAATAACTTCTAAGATTCACATCTATTAATTCCCCAAATCTGGAAGTCATCATCACAAGACATCTATGATCAATTTACTAACTAAGAGTATTCTAAGAGCTAAAACAAATAAAGCTAGTCTATGCCGAAACTTCAAGGCATCGAGACATGAGGAAGAGATCCATCCAAGCTAGAAGCATTAGCTCACCCTGAAGATCCGGTGTGACGAAGGCTGGCTAGAATTACTGTTGGATCGAACATGACGGCACGTTTGCTGCACTCCAAAATAAACAAAAAAACATAAAAGTAGGGGTCAGTACAACCACAAGTACTGAGTAGGTATCATCGCCAACTCAAAATAGAAAGCAATATATCTCAGATAACTCATAAAATCAACTAATATTCTTAACAGGTGATAGCAACATGTATAAACATCATTTATATATCACCGATCATATCTATGATGACTCAAGCCCTCCACACCATACTCTTTTGGGAAACATTTCTTTAGATTGAGTATATTAGCATCTTTCAAGATTCATTATCTTTATTCCTCTTGTGTCGGTACGTGACACTCTGATCCTCTACTTAGCTATGTGGTCGGAACCGTGACACTCCGATCCCCTACTTCAATGTGTCGGTACGTGACACTCCGATCCCCTACATCTACGTGTCGGTTCGTAACACCCATCCCACTAATTCTATGTGTCGGTACTGGACACTCCGATCCACTACATTTACGTGTCGGTTCGTGACACCCGTCCCACTAATTCTATGTGTCGGTACGTGACACTCCGATCCCCTACATCTACGTGTCGGTTCGTGACACCCGTCCCACTAATTCTATGTGTCGGTCGTGACACTCTCCGATCCACTAACTCATTCTATTAAATTCATCAGCCTTCTTTTATACCAGGCGTCTCATCTCATCACTTTAGTTCATCACGTCTTCTTTTATATCAAGACATCATTATTAACAAGAGAATTAGGTTTTTTATCAAGATTTGGGATTCAATAGCTTCATCATGCTTGTTTCATCACATCATATATATAAAATCACATCATGCATACACACAATTAAGCATAAAGAAGAGTCTATACTACTACCAACACATATCATTCGCTATTAGAGTTTACTACGAATAGTGTAAAAACCATAACCTACTCCACCGAAGATTCGTGATCAAGCAAGCAATTCCTCAAACCCTTGTTGTCCTCTTCGTTTCTCTCTCTCTCTACTCGTTCTCCCTCTCTTCTTTCTATTCTTTTTCTTTTTCTTATTCAAACCCTCTTTCTTTTACCCTAATTAGTATATTAAGAATAAAAGATGGCAATAATAACCCACTAATTAACTTAAGGTTACCTCTTTTAACCCCCCAAGTAATTAGACTTATTAACATTAACCCCCTAACTTTATAATTAAAGCAGAATAGTCAAAAACGTCCCTTAAAACGTATAAGGAAATCCGACCCAGACTGGGATTGCGCAACCTGCGACGCCCGTCGTGCCTGCGACGGTCCGTCCTGCAGGTCGTCGCAAGGTCAGAGAGTGGATTTCCACTGAAGACTCTATGACGTCCGTCACAACTGTGACGGTCCGTCCTGCCATTTCGTTACAAGTTCAGAGAGTCGATTTTCAGTACCCAATTTCAAATTTTCCAAGTGTTCTGAAACGAACCCTGCTACGGTCCTCGTGCTCATGACGGTCCATCGTGGGGTCCGTCGTCTCAGGCTATTTTTCAGAAATAAAATCTGCTGCTCAAAATGACTAAACAGGTCGTTACAATAGATACCAATTTACCCTCGTCTCGTCCCCGAACGATCACAAGAAGAAAACAAGGGCGAAAAGGAATACCTGAATCTGTAAACAGATGTGGGTATCTTTCTCGCATATCTGCCTCCTTCTCCCAAGTGGCTTCTTCAACGGTCGATTCTTCTCATGAACTTTGATGGATGCAATCTCCTTGATCTCAACTTGCGAATTTCTCTATCTAGAATAGCAACGGCTCTTCCTCATAAGACAATCTCATCGAGCAAAACTGAATCCCAATGGTAATGTAGTTTCCATCCCCATGGTATCTTTTCAACATCGACACATGGAATACCGGATGAACTCCGGACAGCCCTGGAGGCAAGGCTAACTCTAAGCCCACCTCCCCTACTCGCTTAAGTACTTCAAAGGGACCAATGTACCTTGGACTAAGCTTTCCTCTTTTTACCAAACCGCATCACCCCTTTCATGGGAGAAACTTTCAGCAAACTTGCTCACCTTCCATAAACTCCAAGTCTCTAACCTTTCGATCTGCATATTTTTTTTGCCTACTTTGCGCCGCTAGAATCTTTTCTTGAATGGACTTCACTTTCTCTTATCGAATCCCTCAAAGATCAGTACCCAAGGCCTAACCTCGAATGCATCAAACACACCAATTGGGACCTATATCTCCTACCATACAGTGCTTCAAAGGAGCCATGTCAATACTCGAGTGATAGCTATTATTGTATGAAAACTCCGCTAAGGGTAAAAGTATCCCAATGACACCAAATTCTATCACACA
>JAKWJA010000944.1:0-17429 GCA_027704765.1 Solanum habrochaites | reverse complement strand
AGACAGCAAAGAGAGAGAGAAGCGGCAAGAGAGAGAGACGAAGAGGATCCAAGGAGTTTTGAGAGGATTAGCTTGTTTGATTCCAATTCGTCGGGGGAACTGGTAGGTTAGGGTTATGTTTCGAATTCGTAGTGAACTCTTAAGAGTAATATATCGGGTGGAAGATGGTAAACTGCTAGTGCTGAATGTTGTATGCTGGCAGTATTAGGAGTAAAAAGTGGGCTAAGTAACAAAGCCAATGATGATTTTTATTGAATCCCAAAGAAAACAGTACCTTGGAAAGAACCCTAATTCACTTGATATATTATATGAAAGATGATGCCTTAGTAGAAGAATGCTTGATAATTAAATATGAGAATGATGAATTGCCCTTTAGTATGAAAGAAGGCTTGATAACTTATATGAATGAAAATGATGAGTTGCCTTGGTAAAAGAGGCTTGATGAATTAGGGAGCGGGTGGCCACGTTCCGGTACCATAGGATAGAAATTATGAGGGGACTACGAAGTGGTCACTTTCCACACCAACAATAGTTGAGGACGGGTGCCAACGTTCCGGTACCATCATAGAACTATAGATCGGAGGTGTCAACGTTCCGACACCTAGGATAGTATATGGATTCGCGGCAGTGCCCCACGTTTCCGGTACCCAACGACTTGCTCTTAACCGCACTAGATAAGATTTATGATGTCGGAGTGTCACTTTCCCGACACCTGTCTCCTCAGGGCATTTCCTCCGTCCGTCAGGGTCGCGCCTGCGATACAATGGATCGGGTACTGCCAACGTGTCCGGTACCATCCCTAGGAAGATGAATTGAGGATCTGGAGTGCCACGGTCCTGCACCAGGTGATAGACTAAAGGATCGTTAGCAATCACTACCGACACAAGAGAATGAAAGAGTAATAAATTCTTCCACCAGAAATGAATATACCAATCTAATGAACTTAATGCCCAAAGAGTATGGTATTGCGGCTTGAGTCCTCATGTGTGAACTCGGTTGTAGTTAGGGCAGGGAATTCACAGGTTGTTATTAGCTCAAAAAATGTATTGATACTTATTTGCTATTGATTTACATTATTATGTGATCATCTACTGTTTCCCTCCCATAATTATGAGGTTGGTACACGAGTGATATCTACTCATACGTGTGGTTGTCTGACCCCCTAGCTTTAGGGTTGCCTCTTTGTTTAGGTGGGGTAATGTCCAGGAAACGTTCCTTCAACGGCACTCCACAGGAGATCGAATAGCCAGGCTTCACTTCAGCCGAAAGGCAGGGGAGCTAAGGCGTCGACGTGGACGGTGGTCTTCTTGCGTCATATAGGCGGGGGAGGCCTGGAACGGCCGGCATTGCGAGGCGTTGTGAGGGGAGGTGTTTTCTGAGACATTCGTAGTTAGAAGGTGGAGCGGAGGGGCGGGAGGGAGGGAGGACTAGCCAGAAGGGTGGGTGAAGGAAGAGAGGGTACCGTTAGAAGGAAGGGAAGCGTCGTGGAGTGAGGAGGGTGAGTCGCCGCTGGTGGGTAGGGGAGGACATACAGTGACATAGAGAGAAGGGGGTAGAGGTCGGTGGTGGTTGCTCCGCAACATAGGAGTGCGGAAAGGTGGTGCCAGTCGCTCCCTGATTGGAGCAGGACAAGAATACCCCTTATAGTCGCCAAAGGTGGAAATGGAGGAAATAGAAAGGATATTAGAATAAAAAATCATCAACAAGAGATTATTGCTGTATGATGCGGATGGTGGCTTACTACAATTACAATCGAGTAAGCGAAATATGAAAAATAAAATCAATAAAAATATGTTTCAAATACTAAAATTCCGTGTGCAGAATAGTGGATAGTATGTTAACAAAACGCCATATAAAAATAAAAAAATAACGAAAAAATTATAACACATACAATCCAAATTTCAACATAATTTTCTATTTCGAAATAAATCTTATGAAATCTCGCAATAAATAAAAATGATTACGACAATACCTTTATGTATTGAGATTTTCTGGAATTAAAATCGATATATCTATCTAAATTGTTGAACTTGAATAATTAGTTCTTCTTCAACAATGAGAGACAATAATGGTCACAATAGTAAAGAAATTTTTTTTTTTTGAAAATCTTAAAGATGAAATAAGTTTAAGGTATAAAATCTAGAAGAAGTCTAAATGGATATAGTTTATTTAAGTAGGACTGTTTTCGAGAAATAAAAGAAAGACAAATAAATAGTATTTCAATTAACTTTAAAATATGACTTGTTGACCTACATAATATTTTAAAAGTGTAGAAATTGTGAACTAATTAACGTTAGAAGATTGATGAACTACTTACTAATTCTTTTCCTTATACTATACTTAGGATTAAAAAGGCACGGGCCCAATTAGTTTAATCCATTCTCTACTTATAATTTAGAGATACTGGTCTATCATAAACAACTAATAATTTAAAATCAAGAAGTAGCTACTGTTTGATTTAATTGTACCATAAAAAAAAAAAAAAAAAACGTCATATCAAACTTGGCAAATTTGGTCAGTCGACTCTCTCCCCAAACTCTCTCTCCTTCCGCTCCGCCACTCTCCTATTCTCCGCTCGCCCCTCTCCCTCTGCTCGCCTCGCTCTGCTTTATACAACGAAGCGTATAATTCGGTTTTGTTTTGTATAAGCGAGAAAAAAGTATATATACACATGCAAAAACTCATAGTCTTCCTTCGGTGCTATAACATCTTAATTATACAATTGACAAATATTTTACTTGATTCACTTATATACAAATTTTATACAAATCATTGCAAGTCATCGACAAAGGCCAGAGAATTAGACAATTGCGAATTATACAATTGCAAGTGAAACAATTTTCTCGCGCTTTATACATCAGAAGTGTATACAGTTGTGTTTTGTTTTTTTATAATAGCGAGAGAAAAACAATTATTTCTTCCTATACACTTTAATTATCCAATGTACAAACATTTTACTTCGATTCAATTGTTATTCAAAGTAAATTTTTATACACATATTTCAGCAAATAGGCCAGTGAATTATACAATTTGGAACAATTACACACACCAATTGCAGTAAAGTGGGCCAAGCTGAATTATGCAATTGCCAACAAATAGCCAGCGAATTATACAATTTGCCAGCGAATCATACAATTGTATAGTATAGCGAAGGCAATCGAATTACACAATTTCGGCCAGCGTATTATTAAAAATTAATATGTAATTAGCGAATTAAACAGTTATACTGTTGATATTGAGGCGCAATTACTGCAAACTTTCGTTATAAGGCATACAAATATGAACTTGTTTTGTTTGCTATTATGTTGAAAAGTTGGCTCGCTGTTTATAGATTGTCTGATCACAAATAAAGTCAACTTTTTATACGTGCTTTGCTTTAAAGATATAATTTTAGGTCACCGTGGACAAAAAGATACATATTAAATAGTCTAAGGGAGGTTCTAGAGTCTTGTTTGAAAGTTAGAATTCGCAACAGCAAATTGCGAATCCAAATTGTCTGAAATAGTTTGTCAGACTCTTATCTTCAATTTTGTCATATGATTTTTAAAATAGAAATATTTAATTATTTTTAGATACTTTTTGCATATCTTCACGTAATATATCTATCTTCCACAGGGGTCAATTCAGTTATACAAAGAAACAACATTTTGGAGAGAGAACAATCAATTTTATTTCTAAATATTTTATACAAATCTTTATTAAGAAAGCATAATTATTCGGGATTTTAAGAATTTTAAAAGATATTATTCATATTCTATATAATTTGGGAAAGTAATAAACAACTCGAAAAAGTTTTTTTTTGTGATAACTATAGTGGATACTAATTTCTATCCTTAGTATTCTTTTAAAATAGTAAACTTGTAATAAAATCAACGATAATTGATTTTCCATAAGCTCAACTTTTAATTCTTGAAACAAGTTGTTTATTCTATTATCTATATTAAAATTTGATTGGTTATAACTTTTTTAAATCAATGTTAAAAAATAAAAAATTAACTATTTAATTTTATTAGTTGCACCTCAATTTAACTACAGATACATTTAAAAGCCAAAAAAGTACAAATTCATTACTTAAAAATCAAGGGGCCCACCTTTTTGTGAAACCGCCGCTAGTTAAGTGCGTGTCATTAAAATCCCGAGCACAAACTTACTTTCAACGTTACTGTCACGAACCAAAATGAGTCGTGAGTGGCACCCACACTTACCCCCTAGGTGTGGGTGACCTACAAGTCTGAACTCCAAGCAATATATCTAACACATTCAACTATAATAGCAAACAATAATGCGGAAAGCTCTAAAAGTTATTAGGTAACCAATTCAAAAAAGTTTCTACAGTTTAATACTTATTACATCCCAAATCTTGATAGTCATTCACACTCAAGGACTATCTATTTCACAAATTACAAGGGCTAAGAAAGGGTTTAAGAAACCAAAATAACAAAAAGATGGCCCATGTCCGAAATTCAAGACAGCACACCTCGCTCTCCGCCGGCTTCGTCTCACTGCTTTCTCTCTTCGATAGATCCACCAAGCACTGAGCTAGGAGATCTTATATACTCACCGTTCGAACTCTTTCCATATATGGCTGGATCACTGCGAAGCTGCCAGGGCCGAGTCGAAATTTCGTTTTGCTTGCTACAGACGGGCGGCACTCCACAGAGAAAAAACAAGTAGGGGTGCAAGTACACTAAAGGGTGAACATGGACCTATAGTATCATCGCCAACTCAAATAGAAATCGAAATATCTATGAATAATAATATAAAAATCAACTACAATCTTAACCAGTGGGGTGGCAAGCAAACACAACGACATGAACCATTGGACCAAACAACACCAGAATAGGTACACACACACAAGCACCAACATCAAGCACACCTATGAGGACACACTGCCTCCACACCATACTCCATTGGAAAAATAGGTTCTTCTTTGAGATTAATATATTAGTTACTTCAATTTCCTATCCCCTAATGTCTATTGTGCGTAACCTGACACTCTGGACAGATCCCATAATTCCGTGTAGAAAACCGTGCACTCCGATCCAATAATACCTATACCTCCAGATGTCATGAACGTGACAAAACTTCCGTCCAATTATTCATTACATTTTTGACAGTTCATCATACAAAACCTTCCTTATTCAATGCGTCACAGTTTAATAGAGAGGGTTCAATATTAGAAAATTCAACAGGCTCATAATTTTAGATCACACACAACCACACATCAAACATACACACCACAATCAGGTAATAAGAGACTTTACAATATCACTCAATACATATCACGCTAAAGATTTATCGATCAAATAAAAATCAAACCATAACCTACCATTCTCACCGAAGAACCAAGTCAAGCATCCTCTTCTCCACACTCTTTTTTTCTTCCTTATTCCGTTCCGAACTCTGCAATCTATCCAAGTAAGAGTATGTATATATACATAAGGTGGTAGTGTGACAATCCCATACATACTCAGATTGTTCTGTGTCCAACCTCTACCCATCAATTCACCAATTATATGATCAATTTCATAAGATTACAACTAAGGTGTAAGTCTCTTAATAGATTCCTCCAATTATATACTTTTATGAAATTCAAATAATTCAATATCACCCTAATACGTAATTACTTACTCGATCATAAAACTTAAATCAACGACTATCTAATCTTAAATTCCTCAATTAATAGAATTTTAAAAAACTATGGAAATTAAATACTTAATCACACCGAATACTTTTTACTTATCTCCATACATAAAACTTAAATCAATACCGACTATTAGAAATTCAAGTAGGTATATTTTGAATTAGATGCTCGCATAACCTAACTACTACAAAATGAATCGATGACAAAACTATGGGCAAAACCGTACACCCTCATCACCGCTAGTTTATCCAATTCTAATGCTTTATAGATTAAATTAAATAAATCCACAATAACCCTATCATTGGTCAGCAATGTTTCGACCTACTTTCTATCAACATTCCTGAAAACAATTTCCTCTATACTACTGCAATTACAAAAGACCATTCTGATCCCCCGTTATGAACTATCATATAATATCATAAGAAGTTACCGACAAACCAAGAATCAAGAGAAAGATGTTCCCCCTTAATCAATCATTAAGCCTTCAATTTTCGAGAACCATACGACATCATCAATTACGCACCCGCGACAACAGTCAGTACTTGCTTCAATTTTTCACATTCTACACCTCATAGAAACGAGTCAACATCCAACACCATGATAACATTACCCTACCTTACATTTATTCATATTTTATTTCGTAGAAAGAAAATGTGTTTGTAATACACTGAAACTGTGCCGCTATCCACCTTTTTTGCTTTGTCTGTGCAACTCTTCGATTTTGTCTTTTTTCTTCTACAAAGTATAAATTTCTATCCTAAATATTATGTAATGAATTGAAAAGTGGGTCCAAAGTGAGCCACTATTTATTTTAACTATTAGCTTACTTAATCACTAACATAAATATTAATAAAACTTATCCCCATTAATTTCATAGTTTAACAAATTAGGAATAGTCCAAAACACCCATGTAAAACATCTATCACAAACAATGATTTTTAAATACACAACTCGAGGCTCGAAGCGTCTCGTTTACAACATTTACAAAATATGGCGTGCGCGTAGAATAGATCTATATTTGCGGTGGGGTCTACAAAGTCAGAAAATAATACCGTTTCCATAGGACAAATAAGTAAATAAATATACATGCTTTGGCCTTTTTGTCCAACAATAAATAATACAATCATAGTAGCTTTTGATTGACAATTTCAATGCTAATATGGATATGAACGGAAGAATTGTCAATTTGGGATTATGAGACACTCCAGATACTTTTTCTTTAAATAGATTTATTGCTTTTATGACATATTTCAAAGTTAAATCCACAAGAAAATGGTAGCTTTAAAATGACTGCAAGCCATTATCGTGGTGATCCTATATTTGATCGAGGTGTCAAGTTCTCTTCTCCTTTTCATTAAAACACAAGAAGGGCTATTATCTATACAGAGAAACAGATACAAAGAAAGAGACACATGAAGATGGGATACGTAACAGTTGCCTGTTGAATCCACTTATTTATACACATTTTCTTTGTATTTCATCTTTGCTCCTTCACATACATTTTCATGGTATCTATAATCACTACTTCAATTATTATTGTTTGGTCCGTGCTAGCATGGGCACCACCTATCTAGTTGATATTACAAAAATCTTTCTTCACCAATATATAAAATGTGAATACATGATATTATCTTAATTTATATTTATATTATCAAACAACAGCAGCTTCGACAGAATGAAAACCTTTTCTTCTATAAGCAACACACAACACTTTTTCCTTTTGTATATACAAGGAAGCAACAAGAAAGTTAAAAAACTAAGCAAAAGCAGAAACAAAGAGCAGAAATCGGAGGTCACCACAAAGCCTTCAAAGTTATAGCTGAAGTGAAAATGACTAGGTGTTTGATGAATTTACAGAGAGCAAGACACGTATACACAAAATGCAGCCTTTGAGAAGTTGAAACAATAATAATATCCTTATTGACCTTTATCACTTTGAGAAATCAGAATAACAAAAATATCCCTGTTAGCCAATTGAATGACCAATAGCAGACATGTCGAAAAACTACTTAAACTGTCTCTTCTATATAAGAGAAAAAAAATATGCAATGTTAAAAAACTAAAAGGTCATTTTATTTAAATTTCTTAAAGCTAAATTTAATGATATTGATTTTCATAATTTTACAACTATTTTTTTTATCATCGTAGCCCCTAAAATAATTAATAGTATTACTTTTCATATCATTTATTATTTTATATTGTAGAGACACATTAACGATCACATTAGTCTTTTAAGTTAAATTTTTTTGTGTTTATTATATTCATAATAATTGATTTAAAAGAATAAAACGAAAGTTTGGGAGTGAAAATCGATAAGAGATCATAAGATTGCACATTCACTTCATAGTGTTTTCCTTTATTCTTTATTAATTATGACAATAATAATGATGTTGCATTATTTATTTCTTATATATATGTGCTCTTTTTGTGATTTTTTTTTATTTTATATTTCATTAGATTTTTAATTGTCGTAAGTTCTTTAAATTGTTTTGGATCAAAATAGTAATTTATGATTCTATTGAAGTTCTACTAACTAACCATTTTTTATAGATCTGAGAGAGATTGTAATATTAATTTTAAACACAAAAATGCTATCCTCTTTTATGATAAACGCTAAGAACAAAATCAATATATATATATTTTATAATATATATATATATATTATATATATCTATATAAGGAGCCATGACAGTGGATGTGGCATTCTGTCTATGGCTTCTATTTGCATTAGCTGTTTTTTTTTTAAAATAAATAATAATAAAGTAATGGCTATATCATGAAAAAAAAATACGGAATAGTGATGACCAAGAATAATATGGGGAGTGAAGGTGAGAAGCCACGGAGACAAAAACTCGCAGATTGGGGTATAGGCCAGGGAGCTCAGGGATAATAAAAGGAGAACACATAAGGGTAGGTGACTTTGTATTTTGTTAATTTAAATTTGTAAGTTAATTTTATGGGTAAAATATAGTACTGGAGCTAGAGAAATGAAATATTTTATGAATTTATGAATGTAAACGAACTGTTAAGTCGTTTTGAGCAGTAGAGTTTATTCTGGTTTAAAACTGTCTAAGTCGACGCATCACCACGAAGGACGTCATGGGTTCACGACGGGACCGTCGAGGGGGTCTCGGTTCCAAAACACTTAGAATCTGAAAGATTGGGTACTGAGATCGACGGGCTGAACGTCACGACGAGATGGCAGGAGGGGCCGTCGCAGGGCCTGACGGGCTGTCACAGACTCTTACTGAATTTGAGTCTCTGGACGCTTGTGACGACTCCTGCAGGACGGCCGTCGTAGGCACGGCGTACCGTACAGGCTGCGTAACCTTGACTGGCGGATATTGTAAATGTTTGATAGGGGCAGTTTTTTGGAATATTCCTGCTTATTATTTAAAGTTAGAAAATGGTTTAATGTTCATTTAAATCAATTACCTTGGGGGTTAAGGAATAACCTTGAAATAAATAAGTGGGTTCTTTTTATCATCTTTTATACTTGATTATATGACAATTAGGGTAAAAGAAAAAAGGTTTGAATAAAGAAAAATAAGAAAGAACAGAGAGAGAGGGAGAAACGAGCTGAGAGCCCAAGAGAGAACGAAGAGGAAGCGAAGATTTTGAGGAGTAGCTTGCGTGATAAAGAATTCTTCGGTGAGGTAGGTTATGGTTTATGCTATTTCATAGTAAACCACTTAATAGCGAATGAAGTATTGGGTAGTATGTAAAGTCTCCTATTATGCTTAATGTGTGCATGCATGATGTTGATATATTAATTGTGAGAATTAGCATGCTGAGGCTGTGCATCTCAAAACCTTAAAACCTGCTTTGTTAATTGATGATGGTCTTGGCATAAAGAAGGCTTGATGAACTGAAAGGATGAGGTTAATGGATCGGGTGTCACGAACCGGACACGTTAGTAGTAGTGGATCGGGTGCACGTCCCACCACCCGATAGTAGGATCGGGTGGCACGTTCCGGACACCCAGGATAGTAGTGGATCGGGGTCACGTTCCGCACCAGGAGAGTTAGTGGATCGAGTGCAACGTTACGACACCCAGGATAGTAGTGGATCGGAGTGTCACGTTCCGATCACCAGGATAGTAAAGAGAATGAATATTGTAATATGTAATTACGTTCCAATCTAAAGAAACCTGTTACCAAATGCGTATGGTGTGGAGGGTTGGAGTCCTCATAGATGTGCTTCGGTGTTATGGCCAAGGGTTATGGTAAATGTTGTGAAAGAAATTAGTTGATTGATTGGTAGTATCTGAAATATATGTTGTTTATTTGAGTTGCCGATGATCATAACCTCAGTTATTGTGTTTTGTACTGACCCCTCTTGTATGTTTATTTCTTGTTATCTGTGGCGTGCAGCAAAGTTGCCATCGACTTCGGACTCAAAACCGCACAAAACTCTAGCAGACTTCAAGCTAATAAGATTTTAGGGTGAGCTTACATGTTCCTAGCTGTGACTGGATTCTTTCTTCGAGTCTTGATGTTCTTGAAGTTCGGACATGGACCATCTCTTTACTTATTTAGCTTCCTTAGATACTCTTGAGATTTAGTAATTTGAGGATCGATGTTCTTGTGGGTGATGACTTCCAGGTTTGGGGAATAGTAATTGATAATTTTTAGAAGTTATTTAATTGATTTCGTTAATTGTCGTTTTAGTCTTCCGCATTTATTTTTTGTTTATTATGGTTGAATGTTGGATGTAAGATTGGTTGGTTGCTCACATAGGAGAGTAAATGTGGTGTCACTCGCGCTAACTTTGGGTCGTGAAAAACTTGGTATCAGAGCACTGTTCGTAGGTCCATCACACAAGGACGAGTCTAGTAGAGTCTGAAGGAACGGTAGGGGACGGCCTTTACTTTTCTTTGAAAAAAGGGGGAGGCTATAGGACTTTAGGAAAAATTCATTCTTCTTTCTTTCGTGCTATTACTTGGATCCAATTGGTATTGGGTGATACAAAATTGTTCTGACCCATCTTCACTCTATTTCGCAGATGGTTAGAACTGAGCGCAACTGCGGGGACAACACCAACACCGGCCAAGGACAAGAGGCGTCTGAGCCAGCCACTGGGGCTGTAGTTACGTGGGAGGGGCAGTGGCAAGAGGTCGTAGTAGAGGTCGAGGGAGGGGACGTCTCTAGAGGGGAGAGGACAAGCACTGGGCCATCTAGGACTCGGGCGGGTGACTCCATCCACGACTGAGGAATAGTAAGAGAGGGTGAGGAGGGGAAATGAGCAAGTGCAGAATGAGGAGATTTACCACCCCCAACCTACCCAAAGATAATATATCCAGGTTCTTGCTTATCTTCGCGGGCTTATCTGATCAGGTCAGAACACCTCCAGTGTTTTCTGCACCAGGCACCCAGGTTCCGGAGGTACAACAGGCAGATGATGTGGCTCTCGCATGGATGCTCCATCGGAAATAGGCACGTTTCCCCGTTTGAATACAGGGCCTCTAATGACAGTGACTCAGCAGAACTTTTCAGTAAGTCTGAAATTGAACTCCAGTCTCAAGGGTGGAATCGGAGGATGCTCTACGATTTTCTGTGTTGATTGTCATGAGTTACTAAACTAAAATTGGGGCATAGATGGAACGATTGGGGGGGGCCGTGGAGTTTGTACCTATCCATTTCAGGGGAAATCGCCACAAATGGTGGTGGAGGTCATATGTTGAGATGTTCAACAGCAACCGGCAACCACTATGACTTGGGCGTCATTCTCTAGCTATTAATGGAGAAGTATATACCCCGACTTTGAGGGATAAGAGGAAAGATGAGTCCCTGAGGCCCTAGAGGCAAGGCAGGATGACGGTCAACTTTGCTTATTAGAGGCTACGTTTCGGAATTATCCAGGTATGCCACCAGCTTTGTTCAGTCCACAAGAGCTGGGATTCGCCGGTTTGTGAAAGGGTTGGGTGATTTGCAGATGTCCAGCATTAAAGGGATCTAATACAGCAAAAATCCTTTTCAGGAAGTGGGTTAGACTTTGTGATAAGAGGGGAGGAGTGAGAAAGAGGACTTAACCATTGGCATCAGAAAAATCAAGAAGTTTCGTAAGGAGGTGAGTTTAGTGGTTATTATCCAAGAGGGTAGAGTTCAAGAGGTTATCCAGCCCGACCTAGTCAGTCTTCACTACAGGCTGTCGCTGGGGGTCCCACCGCAGACCGGTCAACATTCTCTGAGTTTGGAGTTATCCCAGGACTACCGTCGTTCTCACAGGAGACTATGCTGAAATACCAGAGAGTGTTATGGATGGGGAGAGTCGGAACATATTAGGAGGTTTTGTCCAAAACAAAAGTTAAAGACCCCCATAGTCAGAGTAGAGGTGGTCATGGGAGAGGCCGCACTTCTGGAGGACGTGGTGGCGAGGTAATGGTGGTCACCAAAACGGCCGGCGGTGACGAGCTAAATGGGAACCTAATCAGCGGCAAATGGTAGGGGCAACGGGCGACAGGTATAGGGCCCATTGTTAGGCTTCCTGGGCGGGAGGAACCGGAGACAATCAGATGTGTTATCCAGTTTATCTTTTGGGTTTGTGATTGCATGGCTTCTGTATTATTTGACCTTCTCCAAATTTTCATATTAATCTTCCGCATTTGATACGGACTTAATTTAAAATTGTGAATTGCTTGACGTGGCCTAATTGTGTTTCTCCTCCGGTGGGGAGTCTGTGATAGTTGAAAAGGTAATGGTATTGTCTGGGACTTTTGGGGGGATCAATCACGCATGTAGGACTTGGTTATCTTAGAAATGGTTTGCATTTCGATGTAAATTCTGGGTATGACTTGGCTTTCTCCCCAAATTTTGGCAATCCTTAGATTGTAATCTAAAAACTGAAACGTTGGCCAAAGCCTGGGACAGACTCGTTAGTATGGGAGGGTGGATACACTTCCACTCAAGTTCGTATCATATCCTTTATTCGTGCTAAGAGAATGGTTAGTAAAGGGTGTTTAGCTTTGTTGGCACACCTAGGGATGATACTACCCAAGTAACTTCAAATTGGTCGGTTTCAATAGTCCGTGAGTTTCTAGATTTGTTTCCGGCAGGACCTTCCTGGTATGCCACCGGATGAGATATGACTTTTGCCATTGACTGGAGCCGGTTACTCGCCCATTTCCATACACCCTTATAGATGGCTCCAGCCGAGGTACGGGAGTTTAAAGGCCCAACTTCAGAAATTTTAGGAAAGGCTTTATTAGACCAAGTGCATCCCCTTGAGGGCTTCCGGTTTTATTTGTGAAGAAGAAAGATGGGAGTTTTTTGGATGTGATAGACTCAGACAAACTAAATTAAAGTAAATGTCAAGAACACGTATCCTCTTCCTCGCATTGAGATTTGTTCGATCAGTTACACCCCAAGGGGTGCTTGTACCTTATCAAAAATTCAAATTTGAGGTTGGGATTATCATCAATTGAAAAATGCGGGCAACGGATGTGCCCAAGACTGCTTTTAGGGACCAGGGTATGGGCATTATGAGTCTTAGTAATGTCTTTTGACTTACGAATGCCCCTGCTGGCTTTCATTAGCTTTGATGAATGGGATTTTTAAGCCATAGATGATCCTCTTTTTTCATTGTATCATTGATGATATACTGGTTATCAAAGAGCAATAAAGAACATGAGGAGCAGCTTGAGAATTGTATTGGAAATGTTGAGGGAGAAAAAGCTTTATGCACAAATTCTCCAAGTGTGAGTTTTGGGATAGATTCGGTGTTCCTTTCTTTTAGGGAACGTGGTTATAAGGATGGAGTGATGGTGGATCCTTCCAAGATTGAAGCAGTGAAGAAGTGGTAAGACCTACTAATGTTACAAAGGTAAGGATCTGCGTGGTTTAGCTAGCTACATATAGTCGGATGTGTTACCATTCCCGGGATTTCTTCCGTTGCTTACCGACTAACAAATTTTGGAATAAGATAGGGGCTTCCATTGGTATGGTCGGACGAATGTGAAGAAAAGTTTTTCACGTCAACTCAAGACCTTGTTAAATACTGCACCAATTCTTATCCCTGCCCGTGGAAGGTAGGACTTTCATTATTTAGTGTGATGCATCCCTATTCCTGGGCTTGGGGGCAGTGCTTATGCAAGAGAAGAATGTAATTCTTATGCTTCGAGTCAATTAAAGGTGCATTGAACGTATTATCCAGACCACGATTGGAGTGGGCTGCGTTTTTAGTGTTTGCATTAAAGCAATGGAGACACCGATCTATATGGGGTTAAGGGTGAAGTCTATAAGGATCATGTAGTTTACAGTATGTATTTACTCAGAAAATTTTGAATTTGTAGACAGAGGAAGTGGATGGAAACACACTACTGAAGGAACTACGATATCATCTATCTGTATAATCCTGGGAAAAGCTAATGTTGGCAGATTGCTTTAAGTAGAAAGGCAGGAGAATGGGAAGTCTAGCTCACTGAAAGTTTCTAGATGACCATTGGCTAGAGAGGTTCAGGCCTGGCTAATGACTGTTATGAGGTTAGAAAAATGAGAAGGGAGTAATTGGTCGCCGGTGGGAGGCAGATCTTCTTTCTGACAAGATTAAGGGAAACAGTTTTACTGATGACGAAAACTTGAATCGGATCCGAGATAAGGTGTTGCGAGGAGAGGCCTTCTAAAGAAGCAAAAATCGATGAGGGAAAGTGTTTGCGAATTAAGGGAAGGGTATGTGTTACCGCCGGTGTCGATGATTGAGTCCACACTTTCTCACAGCGGCTCATAGTTCAAGGTATTCTATCCATCCTGGGAAACCAAGATGTAGTATCTAAAGCAAACATTTTTGGTGGAGTAGGAGGGAGCGTGACCATTGTTGATTTTGTTGCTCAATGCCCGAATTGTCAGCAGGAAAGTATGAACACCAGAGGCGGAGGGAAACTTCAGAGAATGCCATTCCTGAATGGAAGTGGGAGAGAATTTGCAATGGACTTCGTGGGTGGTCTTCAAAAGGGACAATGGGTAAGGATGACTCCATTTGGGTTAATTGTTGACCATATTAAATACCTATAGTCTGCCTTTCTTTCCGGTTCAAGGTGACTTATAATGCAGAGAAGTTAGCCAAAATTTACATCTCAGGAAATTGTTCGGATTGCATTGAGTTTGCACTTTCCATTATAGCCTATTAGGGTACGCAGTTTGACTTCTAAGTTTTGGAGAAAATTGCATGATGATTAGGTACTAGGTGGACCTTAGTAACTGAATTTTTAACACTCTAGGGAACGATGGTCAGTCTTGACGAACAATTCAGGTGTTGGAGATTGCTTCGTTGCATGTGGATAGAATTTGTGTCATGGGTAACTTCCTTACCCTTAGCAGAGTTTCTTCAACAATAATAGCTATTCACTCAAGTTATTGATATGGCCCATTCGAAGCATTGTATGGGAGGAGCTGTAGGTCTCCCATTGTTTGGGTTTGATGCATTTTGAGTTAGACCTTGGGGTACGGTATCTTTGAGCGGAAATTCGTTAGATAAAGTGGAAATGCCTGACAAGAAAAGCTTTAGCGGCGTCAAATAGGGCAGAAAGAATTGCAGATCGAACCCGGTGACGAGACTTGAGTCATGGAGGGTTGAACACGGTTTTGCTGAAGGTTTCAACCATGAAGGGTGTGATGCGGTTTGGTAAAAGAGGAAGCTAAGGACCAGGGATATTGGACCATTGAAGTACTTAAGCGAGTGGGGAGGTAGGTATGAATGAGCCTTGCCCCCAGGACTGTCAGAGTGCAATCGGTATTTCATCTGTCTATGTTGAAAAATACCATGGGGGATGGAAATTACATTATTGTAGGGAGTTCAAGTTCTGCTTGATGAGAATTGTCTTATGAGGAGAAAACGTTGCATTTTAGATAGAAGAGTCCGCAAGGTGAGGCAAGGGAGATTGCATCCATCAAGGTTCAATGGAAGAATCGGCCCTGTTGAAGAGTCCCACTCGGGAGAAGGATGGCTGATATGCCAAGAAAGATACCCAACCTGTTTACAGATTCAGTACCCTTTTCGCCCTTGTTTTTCTTCTTTGATCGTTCGAGGACGAACGCTGAGTAAATTGGGATATATTGTAATGACCTGTCTTAGTCGTTTTGAGCCAGTAGAGTTATTCTGGTACTAAACTGTCTAAGCTCGGACGGATTCCCACGACGGACCGTCATGGTCACGGTGGGGGCCGTCGAGGGGTCTCGTTCCAAAAACACTTAGAAATCTGAAAGATGGGTACTGAGATCGACTCTCGAAACGTCACGACGGGATGGCGGATGGGACCGTCGCAGGCATGACGGGCCGTCACAACTCTTAATCAATGTGAGTCTCTGAACGCTGTGATTGGGACTCTGCAGCACGGGACCGTCGTGGCACGACGGACCGTCACCAAGATGCGTAGGCCTTACTGGGTGGATTTTGATTAAAATGTTTAAGGGGCGTTTAAAACTATCCTGCTTATAAACAAACAATTATAAAGTTAGTGGTTTAATGTTAATATTCAATTACTTGGGGGTAAAGGAGATTAACCTTGAAATAAATAGGGGGTGTATTTTTATTCATCTTTTATTACTTGATTTAGGGACAATTAGGGTAAAAGAAAAAAGGGTTTTGAATAAGAAAAATAGAAAGAACAGAGAGGAGAAGGGAGAAACGAGCGAGAGAAGAAAGAACGAAGACGGGAACGCGAAGATTTTGAGGTAGGCTGCGTGATCACGAATTCTTCGGTGGAGGTAGGGTATGGTTTATGCTATTTCCTTAGTAAAAACTCTTATAGCGAATGATATTGGTTGTGGTAGTATTGTTAAAGTCTACCTATAGCTTAATGTGTGGCATGCATGATGTGATATATAATTGTGATGGAATTACATGATGATGTTGCATCTCAAACCTTAAAAAACCTCTTTGTTAATGATGATGTTTGGCATAAAAGAAGGCTTGATGAACTAAAAGGATGAGTTAATGGATCGGGTGTCACAACCGGACACGTAGTAGTAGTGGATAGGGTGTTTCACGTTCCGGCCACCAGGATAGTTAGTGTATCGGGTGGTCCCGTTCCGACACCAGGATAGTTAGTGGATCGGGTGTCACGGTTCCGACCACCATGGATAGTAGTGGATCGGAGTGTCACGTTACGACACCAGGATCGTAGTGGATCGGAGTTGTCCACGTTCCGACACCAGGATGAGAAAGAGATATGAATATTGAATATGTTAATATACTTAATCTATAAGAACCTGTTTCCCAAATGAGTATGGTGTGGAGGCTTGATCTCAGAGATGTGCTGGGTTATGAACCAAGGGTTATGGTTAAAGGTGGTTGTCACTTGTTAAAGAATAATTGTGAGTTATGTTATTATCTGAAAAAAACAATATATGGTGTTCTATTGAGTTGCGATGATACCTACTAAATATGTTGTGCCCCTTTTGTAATGACCCCTACTTGTATGTTTCTTTATGGTTATTTGTGGAGGCAGCAAACGTGCCATCGACTTCGACTCAACCGCAACTCTGATGCCAGACTTCAGAATAATCAGATTTTAGGGTGAGCTATGTGTTCCAGCTCGTAACTGGATTCTTCCTTCACGTCTGAGGTTCGGACATGGACCATCTTCTTTGACTATTTTAGCTTCCTAGATAATCTTGATTTAGTAATTTTGAGGATAGATGTTCTTGGGTGATACTCCAGATCGTTTTGGGGATGAGTAATTGATAAATTTTAGAAGTTAGTAATTGATTTCGTTAATGACGTTTTAAGTTTCCGCATTATTTTCTGGTTATTATGGTGAAATGTTGGATTAGATTGGTTGGGTTCATCA
>JAKWJA010000943.1:0-41112 GCA_027704765.1 Solanum habrochaites | reverse complement strand
CCTGTACCGGTTGACAACTCACAATGTGATCGCCACCACATTTTTGGCTTTCCCGAGGGGGGGGGGGGGGGGGAGGGGGGGGGGGGGGAGGGGGGTGAGGCAAGGGGTTTCTTTTTTCCACTTTCTCTTTTCCCCCTCCCCTCCCCCTCTGTTCCCTCCTATCCCCTTTCTTTCTCTTCCCTCCTTCTAACACGGCTCACCCCCCCTCCCTCTTCAGTCCTCTTACCCTATCCTCCCCACTTGAAGAATGGAGGTTTCAAGTTCAAGAACTTACTAAAAAGTTTCATGCTGATCACTTGTCATTATAGGCCCTGTAGTCAAACGATGAACGTGCTATTTCCAATGAGGCATCCATGGGGGGATCCTCACAGCGGCCTATCGGACTTCCGGAACCTGAGGATCTGGTACAGAAAACCTGGAGGTGTTTTTGGACCTTGATCAGATAACCCACTAAGATAAGCACGAACCTGATTTCTCATCTCTGGGGTAGTTGGGTGGTAGTTCCTCATTCTGCACTTGCTCAGTTCCCCTTCCTCACCCTCTCTTACTACTTCCTCAGTCTGTGGAGGAGTCCCACCTCCCTATTACTAATGGGGAAGTTTTTGTCCTCTTCCTCTAGCCCGGATGTGTCCTACCCACGACCTCTACCACGACCTCTTGTCGACTGCTGCCTCCTCAGACTACAGCTCCCAGTTGGCTGGCTCAGACGCACCCTGTCCTGCCTTGCTGTGTTTGGCGCAGTCGTTGTTCTCTAGTTCACCCATCTGCGAATCGAGTGAAGATGGTCAGAGTACCAATTGGGGATCCAAGTATGCACGAAAGAAACAAAGAAATTGAATTTTTCCCTAAGTCCATAGCCAACTTCAAAGAAAATGTAAAGGCGTCCCCCTACCCGTTCCTTAAGACTCTACTAGAACTCGTTCTTGTGTGATGAGACCAACGAACCCTAATGCTTTAATACCAAGTTTGGTCACGACCCAAATGGGCCGCGATGACCCCCACACTTATCCTACTTGTGAGCGAACCAACCATCCAATTCCCACGTTTCAACCATAATACACCAATATCATGCTTAATACTTGCACACTCCTTAACTTAAAAGATCGCTTAAAATAACTTATCCAAACTCAATACGTTATTATTCCCAAAACCTTTAAAGTCATCGAGCCCCACATACGCGGCAATCATCTCCTCCACATTACTCCGTCTCATCATCTTATCTAAGAATACTCAACCTTAGCTTCACAATCTAATTCCCTTCGGCTGCCCTCATCCCTGTTCCTCACAGAACATTACTAATTACTGATCCCATTCCAATCTATAATGCAAATAGCTCACCTTAAAATCTGGCTTGATGAAGACTGGCTAGAGTTGCGGCCTGAGTTAAAGACGATGGCACTTTGCTGCACTCCACCACTTACAAGATATAACATACAAGTGGGGGTCAGTACAAAACACAAGTACTGAGTAAGGTATCATCGGCCACCTCAAAAGAGAAAACAATATATTCAAATAATCTCATAATCAATCTACAATACTCAACAATGTAGCACTTCAAGTTCGTAGTCATTATAAGCACCCGCCAAGTTCACCCTGAGGACTCAAGCCTCAATGCCATACCCATTGGAATTAAGGTTCATTAATTGATATAGCTACCAGCTTTCAAGTTCATTATGTTTATTTCTCTCGTGTCGGTACGTGACACATCCGCTCCATATGCTACGTGTCGATTCGTGAACAACCCGATCCCCTAATTTCTAACGTGTCAATTTTTGGACACCCTATCCCTTACTTCTATGTGTCGTTTCGTGCACCCGATCCCTTATTCTCGTGGTCGATTCGTACGACCCTCTCCCCTAATTCTACGTGTCTTTTCGTGAACACCCGTTCCACTACTCTCATCAACTTTAGTTTCACCAAGACTTCTTTAAATACCAAGGCATCATCATCTCATTAACAAGCAGATTAGGTTTTTTTTTCAGATTTAGGATGTCAATAGCTTCAATCATGCTTATTTTTATCAAATTATATAATCACATTATCAAGCATTTCAAATTAAGCATATGAAGGTTTTCCATACTATCCAATACATATCAATTCGCTATTCAGAGTTTACTACGACTAGCATAACCATAACCTGTCTCCAACCGAAGATTCGTGATCAAGCAAGCTCATCTTCAAAGTCCTTTGCTTTCCCTTCGTTCTTCTCTTTCGTCTCGTTCGGTTCTCCCTCTCTTCTCTCTGTTCCTTTTCTATTTTCTTACTTCAAAACCCTTTTTTCTTTTACCCTAATAATCATAACATAAGTATAAAATGATGATAAATACCCACTATTTATTCCACGTTTGTCTCCTTTAACCCCCAATAATTAAATTATGAATATTAAACCCTAACTTTATACTATAAATGAATAGTCCCAAAATGCCCCTTAAAAGCATTTAATAGAATCCGACTCCAGCCTGGTATTACGCAGTTCTGTACGGTGCCGTCGTGCCTCGATAGTCCGTCCTGCTGTTTCCGTCACAGAGTTTCATAAACAGAATTTTTTACCAAGAGTCTGTGACAACCCGTCCTGCCTTGTACGGTCCGTCCCTGCCACCCTGTTCGTGACGGTTCAGAGAGCCGATCTCCTCACCCGAATTTCTAAATTCTAAAGTGTTTTGGAACGAGACCCCCACGACGG
Source organism: Solanum habrochaites (assembly GCA_027704765.1). NCBI lineage: Eukaryota > Viridiplantae > Streptophyta > Magnoliopsida > Solanales > Solanaceae > Solanum > Solanum habrochaites. The sequence continues at coordinate 38,429 of JAKWJA010000943.1, read as the reverse complement.
TCCGTCGTGCCCCATGACGGTTTTGTCGTGGGTCCGTTTGCTCAGCCCCAGTTTTTCCAGAAATAAAATCTGCTGTCAAACGACTAATAGGTCCGTTACACCCTTCTATCCAACAAAATACATACATAAATATTAAGAAACATCTAAAAATTATTTCATTTTTATACACCCATCGACCACCTTACAAAGAAGATCCACATAATTTTTTATCTTATTAAGGCCTCAAGTTCAAGTCCAAATAGTTGGTTCTTCAACTATGTTAACTAATTCATCTACATTTGATGAATCAGGAACATCCACTCCATTGATCAATGATCTCCAAGAATCAATAATAGCCCCATTTGAACTTTCGATTATGTTTCTTATTTTCATTTGTTGTCTATCCATTATTGACGTGCTACCTCTCATCACCGGTACAATTATGTTATATCTTATCATTTGTTGTCCATCAATTCGAAGTGCTCTATCCCTTCTTATAGGGTGGTCACGGTTCAAAGATGTTGTTGGCCTGATAACAACATTATTTCTCAGTAAGCTTGCCTGTTGTGGAGCCAGATGTTGAGTTGACGGAGGGTTTCCTGGTACAAAAGTATTTGATCCATAAACAGAAGACTGTAAGATGATATTTTGCTCTGACACCAATCGATGAATATTTTGTACATGATACATGAATCGAAAATGAATATGAAACATTCCAAGACATACCGGGCAATAAAGTAGGACACGAAAAGGTCTTAGAAATGAAGAAAAGTTAGCATAAGTCATATTTGAATTATGAATGAAATATTTTCTCTAAAGACAGAAATTATAGAAAGAAGTATTAACTATGCAATATAATTTTATAAAATGTGAAGAATATTTATAGGATATTCAATATACTCCCCTCCCCCATCCCCATCCCCCTTTCATTTCTCTGTCTTCCATTTTTGCTATGTTAACAAAATCTTGTTTACAATTTAAATTAAAAGCTTAGTTATTATTTTTCCTCTTAATTCATCATTTACACTCAAAGTAAATACACTTATGATTTTTCTTTCTTCAGTGTATAACAACAATATGATTTGTTTTTTACTTTTGACTATTATATTTGCAATATCTGACAAATCTTTGCTAACAATTAAAATTGGAAACTTAGTTAATTTTTATCCTCCTAGCATCATTTATTTCTTGCATTAGTATATTATGACAATTTAATTTATTTTTGACTTTTGACTATTAGTGTATAGTTTCTAATTGGTACACATAATATGAATTTGAACCAATATTAGATTATGTATATTCTAATATAAATCATTATTTGTTAAAAGTTCAGAATCATTTCCTTAATACTTTCATCGAAGTTTTCAGTATTTCTTAGTCTATCTTTTTTTTGTAATCATTAATAAGTAAATAGGTAAAACATATGCATAGAAACTAGTTATTTAAAACAGAAAAAACTAAAATTATTATTTTCAAGAGATAAAGCATACAACCATAAAATAACTGTTAGAGATCATTTGCACAAAATTTCACAAATATCAAGTATACAAAAATTTATAGGCCATACACGTGTCATATATGTTACAATTAATTATTTTAAACATAAGAAAACGAGAAGAGTGTTTATTTTCAATCTAGGAAGAAATTTATTCAAATCCTATCCCATATTTCCCTAGATCATACCTTGCTACGATTTTTTTGTCTAAGATTGACCTACTCTAAAATTTTCTACTCACTACTCCAAAATCATGGATTAATCCATAATTATCGAAAGGGTTGTTTTAGTTTAGTGTGTTTAAGATACCGATGAAACTAATTTATGCATATGAGTTGGGAATGTATTGTTTTGTGTTGTTGTATCATAAGTCGGTGTTTTGGATGATACTAATATATATGGGTTGTAGTTAATTAATTAATGATTTTTATATGGTAGTGAATGTAGTTAAAATTAAAGATATAATGATGTGAAACTATTTTAATGTTCTTACATATGATTTATTTAAACTATTATCTTATTTTTTAGATAAAGTTTTTTTGACAAATTTAATCACTACTAAATTATTTATTAATTTGACACAAAATAAACTTGAAAGGTGTTACTCAATATAGTTCATAGTATTATTAATTTATGACAATATCATTAAAACTCGATATACAAGGATACTGGATTCATATCCAAAAAGCTCGATAGTATTATGATGGAAAAGTTTGCCCTATAATATAATATCCAAAAGTATTTTTTTTCATTTGTTTCACAAATTCCCAATAATAATAATAATTTGACATATAATTTTTATTAGAGCATACAATCTTGAGCTAGAGAAGTCGATATAATGTCAATAACAACAACAGAGCAATCTTTAAAAACTTTACATTCTACAAACACATTGCAGTTTTAGACCTTTAGATGACATCGACATAAATATTTAAAAATAATAACACAATTACATGTACATAGTCATTGCACTCAAATACAACGGTGATATCTACGACAAGATCAGAGAGTTGGTGAGTAGGGAATGTCTCAAATGAGAGATCTTAAGTTTGAAATTTGTTGCATGCTTTCTTTCTTGGCCTTGGACTTAGTGTGAATATTCCTTGCCATCATTAAAATTACAACGTTAAAATTCCTAAGAGATGAATATGTACATATAATTTTCAGAATGCTACCATTTTTTGATAAAAGTGGAAAATAAACTAAAGGAAAAATGTATAAGTACCCCCTAAACCTATGTCCGAAATCTCAGAGACACACTTGTACAATACTATGGTCCTATTACCCCCTGAACTTATTTTATAAGTAATTTTCTACCCCTTTTTGGCCTATGTGGCACTAGCTTGAGAAAAGAAGTCAACCAGAGTCGGGCCCACAAGATAGTGTCACATAGACCGAAAAGGGGTAGAAAATTACTAATAAAATAAGTTATGGGGTAATAGATCCTTAGTATAGTATAAGTGTGTCTCTGATATTTTGGCATAGGTTGAGAGGGTACTTGTGCATTATCCATAAACTAAACAATGAATAAACGCCGACCGTTCTATATTATTGTAAAAATATTTAATTTTCGTAGAATTAAAAGTAGACAAATACAAGATAACAAAAAAACATGAATTTTAATGGTAAGTTCCATATATTGTTGTAGTAAGTGATAACTTTGATACCAAATAATTTTGGAAATCTAGTTAATTTTCTCCTTTTTATTTATATATTTTCAATTTTTTACGTGGTAAATCCAAATAATGTTGTAGTAAGTGACCCATTTGTTAACGTTTTTAAATTGAAACTGACTATTTTTTTCCCCTAATTCATCCTTTAAATTTGAAGAAAATACCCCATTTGCCTTATTTTTATAGTTAATATACAACAATTTGATTTCTTTTTTATTTTGACATTTTTATATGATATCAATTCACTATCATTATAGGTCCTTCCTAATCTCAAAAATTTGAATATGCTAATATCATAATTTATTTATTTTGAAACTATGTTGATAATAAAGTGGAAGATGATACAATACATTAGAACCATTTGACGGAAGGAAGCACTTATCGTATTTAGAGCTTTTCACAATTTTATGGTACAATTCGAAAAGACAATAATTAAACATTTGGATGCAATAAGAAAAGTTTGAGATAAGCTTCAGCTAGATTTAAATTTTAATTTAAAAAATAGAACAGAAATATCACATTTTACTAAATTGTCTTACATATATTTGCATTAAAAAGAAATATTAATTTACAATATTAATTTGACCATATATTTATATAAGGGTCTTCTGAAAATATATTATCTTATTAATCTTATCAAAACATGTGATTTCTTTTCATTGTCCCAAGTTAGGTCGGAAGAAAGGAGAGTTTTAATCATCCAATTTTTAGCTTAGTGAAATTTTACTGTATTTTATAATGAATGTAGTTATAATTTAAGATGTAAAGATGTGAAACTTTAATGTTCTTACATATGATTTATTTGAACTCTCATCTTATTTTTCAGATTATGATTTTTTAACTGATTGAATCACTACGAAATCGATCATTGATCTGACAGAAATGAAAAGTGTCACACAATGTAGTTCTTAGTATCATGAATTTATGACCAATATCATTGAACAAATATCCATAGAACTCGAAATGAAATAGATTAAAAATAGAATAATAGACTCTAACCATAAGATAATCTTAGACACATACCCTATCTAACCAAAATAACAATAACATAAAACAAAAACAAAAAAACTTAGACTCTTAGACACCATTCTATTAGACAAACATACATGAAATAAAGTTTTAACAAAAACTTCAAACAAAACAATTTTTTAGACACCCATCTTACAAAGAAGATCCACATACTTGTTTCTCTAATTAAAGCCTCAATTCCAAATCCAAATCAATTTGTTCTTCATCTATGTTAATTAACTCATCTGCATTTGATGAAATAGGAACATCCAATTGATCGATCAATGGTATGGTACGATCAGCAATAGCCTCCCTTGAACTTTCAACCATGTTCCTTCTTTCCATCTGTTCTCTATCCATTATTGGTGTTGTACCCCTTCTGATCGGTACAAACCAATTTCTTCGTGCCATTAGTTGTCTATCAATTGGTAGTGCTCTGTCCCTACTAATCATTGGGTGGTTAAGATTTGAAGATGGTGTTGGCATGATAACAAGGTTATTGTTTCTTTCTGGTCTAACATTTCGTGGGGTCGCGCGCTGAGTTGATAGAGGATTTCCTGGTAAAAACGTACCAGATGCATATACCGAAGAATGTAGAATGATGTCTTGCTCAGAAGATAATGGATGGGTAATTTGTATATGATTTACGAATCCGGAATAAGTATGAAACATTCCATTGCATACGGTGCAAAAATGTAGGATAGGAGAAGGTCCTAAAAAAGGAGAAAAGTTAGCGTTATGCATATTTGATGACAATTTTGTTCCTCTAAAGTAAGAAATGGTAGAGAGAAATACCAACTATGAAGTATAATTCAATGAAATGTAAGGAACATTTATAGGGACTTCATTTATATATTTTCCAATTTTGCAATGGTATGTTCCAGATACTTTTGCAATAAGTGACAACTTTGCTACCAAATTAATTTGGAAATCTAGTTAATTTTCTCCCTTCTTTTAAATGTTTTCCATTTTTGAAGTAGGTAACCAAATCTAGTTAATTTTCTCCCTACATTATATGTTTTCCAATTTTGAAGTGGTAAATTCAAAATAATGTTGCAGTAATTGATAAAACTTCGCTGACAATTTAAACCGGAAACATATTTATTTTCCCCTAATTCATCTTGGATATTCAAAGAAAATACCCCTTTTGTCTTTTTTCTTTGGTAATAATTTGTATTGCATAGAATAGATCCTGATAAATTCAAAAATTATTTATAAGCTAATATAATAATTATATATTCAAAAATATTATGTTGAATTTTTCGCAACATACTTTCATCGAAAGTTTATTATTTTTATATATTTATTTTTGTAATAATTGATACGTATATAGTGTACACGTGTAAGAAAAATAGTTTCTTAAAAGAAAAAATAAAAATTTGCTTTTCAAGAGAAAAAGTATACACTGTTAAAATAACGTATCTATATATCATTTGAAGTAAATCTCACTAAATCAAGTATACGTAATTTTATAGGTGTCACATTTGACAGATGTGTTACTATTACTTCAAACATTAAAAGATGAGAATAGTGTTATTTTTAATAAATAAAATTTGCATCATAAAAGCAACATCTCTAAAGTGAATTTAAGGGTTTAGGCATAAGTACACAACTTAACTTAGCTGCGGTCTTAATCCCTCAAACTCATAAACAAAGGTTTAGATTAAAAGCATAGGTGGAGAGGCTCAAGGAATGTTATTTTGACAAATGGGATTAAATTCGTCGGTAGAGGACTCTTTACATCGAAACTTCATAAAGTAATTGACAAATTGTAATACGTTAATTCAAAATTAAATTTTTTTCTTCTCATTCTTACATAAAATTCTTAATTTTTTAATTAAACATGTCATGTAATTTTACTAATACTACATTAACTTGTCGATCTTGTTGAGACATTTCAAAATCTAGGAAAGTGAGGTGAGGTGTGAACGACACAAAGTGATGAAATTGTTGTTGGTCAAAATATTGATTTTCTGAATCTCAAATCAGTCATTGCAACTGAATTATAGATTTATAAGTTGAAGGAAAACTTGGTAAATTAGATAAATTGTTGAGGTGAAGAAAAGTGTTGGGGTGTTACATTTTTATTTTTGTTAATTCGAATGTATAGTATTTTTTGTTTTCAATAAATATTATGCTAGAACATAATACTAATTAAAATCTTAAATCTGTGGTTAAAATAATGTAAAATATCAAAACAAAAGTCACACCAATACACATAAATAATATAAAATAATTATTATAGCTAAATAAATTTTTTAAATGAAACTTAATCGAACTTATAAATTAATTAGTTTATATGGAATAAATTGGTAGATATATAAATATGGAAAATATATTTGTCTTGAAAAAATAAGTTTTTTGCTTCTACTTCTTTTAAGAAGCGGAAAATATTTAGATTCTTCTTGACAACATAAAAACTACTTGTGCTTCCTTTTAAAAACAATTTAATTGTTTTGCTAAATGACTTGCTTTTAAAAAAAGTATTTTTCTAAAACAATAATACTTACATTTCCTACAACACCAATGTATGTAACAACCTGTTTTAGTCGGTTTCGAGCAGTAAATTAATTTTGAAAATACATACAGGGTCGACGGATCAGGCGGCGTACCGTCATGGTCACGACGACCGTCGAGGGCTCCATTCCAAAAACTTCAACTCAAAAATCTGGGTATTGGTAGTCGACCTCTGGACTCCGCGACAGAACTGCAGCACGGACCGTCCCGTAGATACGAACGACCGTCACAAACCCCTTTACTGAATTAACTCTCTGAACTTTTACAGACCTGCAGAGACGGACCGTCATATACACGACGGGCCGTCCAGGTTGCGTAACCTCGACTGGTCGGATTTCTGCTAAAAGTTTTTAAGGGGTGTTTTGGACTATTCATGACAAACTTTATGAAATTAGTGGGGTAAGTTTAATAAGTTCTTTACTTGTGGGTTAAAAGAGTTAACCTTGAAATAATTGGGGTTTACTTTTATCATCTTTTAAAATTGATTTATCTGATAATTAGGGTCAAAAGAAAAAGAATTTAGAGAGGAAAAATAAAAGAAAGAATAGAGGGAAACGAGCGGAAAAGGGAAAGCGAAGAGTTAAAGCAAATGCATGAGAAGTAACTTGCTTGTAATCGCTATTCCTCGGTGGAGGTAGGCTATGGTTTATGCTATTCATATTAGTAAACTCTTAATAGTTATGGATCTGTATTGGGTTGTATTGTAAAGTCTTATATATGCTTTATTGTGGGGTTTGTATGTTTGTAATTGTGTAATTTGTGGTGGATTAGAATGTTGATACTTATTGAATCTTTATCTTGAATCCCTCTGTTAAATGACGCCTCGGCATAACGAAGACTTGATGAAATAAATTATGAGATAAGTGATCGTGTGTCACTTTTCGCACGTAGTCTTCAGGGGATCGGTGTCCACATTCCGACACGTAGTATTAAGGGGATCGGGTGTCACATTCTGGACACGTATATTAGGGGATTGGAGTGTCACGATCCGACACGCAATAATAAAGAGAAGTAATCTTGAATCATGTTAATATACTCAATTTCGAAGAACCTATGTCCCCAATGAGTAATGGTGTTGTAGGCTAAGTCCTCATGGGTGGCCGCTTGATGTTTGTTGCCCATGGTTGTCTTGTCTTGTTGTTGCATACCTGTTGAGTATTGTAGTTTGATTTTTATCATATTATTTGATATATAGTGCTTTCTATTTGAGTTGGCCTGATGATCCTCCTCAAGTACGTGTTGCCTTTAACTGACCCCTACTTTGATTCTTTTTTGTTGTTTTGTGGAGTGCAGCAAGTGCACATTGACTTCGACTCGTCCTCAACTCTAGCCAATCTTCAGCACTCAGATCTCGGGTGAGCTCTTATTCCTAGCTCGGGCTGGATTCTCTGCTTCACGTTCTTGATGTCTTTGAAGTTCGACATAGACCATCTTCTACTTATTTTAGTTTCTTAAATACTCTTAGATTTAGTATTTTGAGGATAGATGTTTCTTGATGTGATGACTTCCATATTTTGGAACAATAGTATTGAGTTTTATAAGTTATTTAATTGATTTTCCTTAATGAAGATTTGAGTCTTCCGCTTTTATTTTATTCCCTAGGTTGGAAATCTTGGTACATGGTTCGGGGTTTTGGTTTGTTGGTTCGCTCACCTAGGAGAGTACGTGTAGTGTCACTCGCGGCTCGTTTTTGGGGTCGTGACAAACTTGGTATCAGAGCTTTTAGGTTCCGTTTGTCCATCACACAATAACGAGTCTAGTAGAGTCTTGAGGAACGGTAGGGGGCACCCTTCTTTTCTTTTAGAGGCTATCAGGACTTTAGGAAAACTCTCCATTCTTTCCTTCCTTTCGTGCTATTACTTGGGTCCATTGGATCTAGTGATACAATTGTATCTGACATCCTCACTCTTTCTCTCCCTTGTTTTTTATATATTTGATCGTTCGGAGACGAACTGGTGTTAAATTGGTATCTATTGTAACAGCCTGTTTAGTCCGGTTCTAACAGTAAAATATTTGAAAATACCTGACTGGGTCACGATCAGGCGACGTACCGTCATGGTCACGACGGACCTTTGAGGGCTCCGTTCCAAAACCCTTTTTTTTTTCAACTCTAAAATCTTGGTACGGAAGCGACTCTCTCGACTCCGCGACGGAACGGCAGCACTTCACCGTCAAGATTACGGACCGTCATCAACCCCTTTCCTAATTTAACTCTCTTAATTTGTGACACCTACAGGACGGACAGCTAAACACGACGGGCCTCACAGGTTGCTTAACCCGACTGTGTCGTATTTCTGCTCAAGTTTTTTTTTAAGGGTGTGTTTTTGGACTATTCATGACAACACTTTATGAAATTAAGTGGGGTAAGTTTTATAAGGTATTTACTTGGGGATTAAAGAGTTACCTGAAATAATTGTGGGTTTACTTATCATCTTTAAAATTGATTATCTGAATCTTAGGGGAAAAGGAAAAAACTTTAGAGAGGAAAAATAAAGAACAGAATAAAGGAAGAACGGGGAGAATAGGGAGAAGCGAAGAGGAAAGCAAGGCATTGAGAAGGTAACTTGCTTGATCGCGTCTTCATGGAGTAGGTTTATGGTTTATGCTAATTTCATAGTAAACTCTTAATAGCGATTGATATTTATTGGGTGGTAATTGTAAAGTCTTCTATACTGCTTAATTGTGAGTTTTATATTGTAATTGTGTAATTGTGGTGGCTTAGGAATGGTTGATATTGTTGAATCTTTTAATCTTGAATCCTCATCTGTTATTGATCGCCTCGGCAATAAACCGAAACTTGATGAAAATAACTTAATTAGATTATGATCGGGTGTCACGTTCCGACACGGTAGTATTAAGGGGATCGGGTGTCCACGTTCTGACACGTAGTAGTTAGAGAAATCGAAATGCACGTTCGACACGATAAAATAAGAGAAGTAATATTGGGACTCCTGTTAAAGTACTATACTCAATTTTCGTAAGAACCTATGTCCCAACTGAGTATGGTGTGGAAGGCTTAAGTCCCATAGGTGCGCATTGATGTTGTTTCCCATGGTTCTTTTCACTTGTTGGTTGCTTACCTGTTGAGTAAGTGTAGTTGATTTATAATATTATTGATATATATTACTTTTATATTTTGATTGGGCCGATGATACCTACTCAGTACTGTGTTCCTTTAATGACCCCTCCTAACTTTGATTTCTTTTTTTGTTGTTTGGTGGAGTGAAGCAAGTGCCCATGGACTGCGACTCTTCCTCAACTCGTAGCCAATCTTCACAGCACTTCAGATCTCAGGGTGAGCTATTATTCCATCTCAGGCTGGATTCTCTTCTTCCATCAAACAGTCTTTATGTCTTTGAAGTTCGGAACATAGACCATCCTTTCTACTTATTTATTTCTTAATACTCTTAGATTAGTAATTTGAGGATAGATGTTCGTGATGTGATGACTTCCTTCCAGATTTTGGGAAAATAAGTATTGAGATTTTATAAGTTATTTAATTGGATTTTCGTTAATGAGTTTTTAGTGTTCCCGCATTTTATTTTATTCCACTATTGTTTAAAATATTGGTAAGGATGTTGGGGTTTTGGGTTTGTTGGATCGTCACGCTAGGAAGAGTAAGTGGGTGAGTGCCACTCGCAGCTCATTTTGGGTCGTGACAAACTTGGCATCAGAAGCTTTAGGTTCTTTGGTCCATCACACACGAACGAGTCTAGTAGAGTCCTTGAGGAAACGGTAGGGGGACGTCCCTTACTTTGTTTGAGAGGCTTATAGGACTTTTAGGAAACCTCCATTCTTTCTTCCTTTCGTGCTAGTTACTACTTGGGTCCAATTGGTATCTAGGTGATAAAATTGTAATCTGACATCCTCCATCTTTCTTACTACTTGTTTTTATATCTGTGATCAGTTCGGGGACCGAACGATGTGTAAATTGGTATCTATTGTAACATCCGGTTTAGTGGAGTGTCGAACAGTAAAATTATTTTGAAAATAACTGACTGGGACGCCGGATCAGGCGACGTACCGTCATGGTCCCGCCGGACCTTTGAGGCCCCGTTCAAAAAACACTTTAACTCTAAAAAATGCTGGGTACTGGGAGCGATCTCTGGACTCCGCGACGGAACTGCACAGCACGTACCGTGCATAGATACGACGGACCGTCATAAATCCCCTTGTCCTGAATTTTAACTCTCTGAACTTTGTGACGAGACCTGCAGGAGGACCCGATCAAAGACACGCGGCCGTCAACAGGTTGCGTAAACCTCCTCCACTGTCGGATTTCTTGCTAAAAGTTTTTTAAGGGTGTTTTGAATTTGGGACTATCATGACAACTTTTGAAATTATTGTGGTAAATTTTAATAAGTTATTTACCTTGGGGATTAAAAGAGGTAACCTTGAAATAAAATTGTGGGTTCAACTTTTAAGTCATCGTTTTAAAATTGATTTCTGATAGAATTATGTATAAAAGTAAAAGAATTTAGGAGTAAAAAATAACAAGCACCAGAAGATAGGGAGAACGAGGGAGAAAAGGGAGAAGCGAAGAGGAAAGCAAAGGCATTGAGAAGTAACTTGATGATCGCGATTCTTCGTGGAGGTAGGTTATGGTTTATGCTATTCATATTAAACTCTTAAAAGCGTTGATATGTTTGGGTGGTATTTGTACAGTCTCTATATGCTTGGCTGTGAGTTTGTATATTGTAATTGTGTAATTGGTGGGTGGTGATTAGATGTTGATACTGTTGGAATCTTTAAAAATTTTAATCCGCTCTGTAAGATGAACCTCCTCGGCATAACGAAGACTTGAATGAATAAAATTAATGAGATTAGTGGATCGGGTGTCACGTTCCGCCGACGTAGTTATTAGGGGAGCGGGTGTCACGTTCTGACACGTAGTATATAAATCGGCTGTCACGTTCCGACAACGTAAGAATAAAGAGACGTAATCTTGAATCAATGGGTTAATTCCTCCCATTTTCGAGAACCTATGTCCCAAATGAGATGTGTGGAGGCTAAATTACGTCCTCATAGGGCGCTTGTGTTGTGCCCATGTTCTTTTCCTTGTTGTTGCTACCTGTTAGTATTGGTAGTTATTTATAATTTATATGATCTATATTGCTGTCTATTTTGAGTTGGCCGATGATACCCCTACTCAGTACGTGTTCCTTTTACTGACCCCTACTTTGATTCTTTGTTTGTTGTTTTTGGTGGAGTGCAGGCAAGTGCAACCATTGACTTTCGCTTCGTCCTCAACCTTCTAGAATCGTCAATCTTCAGGCACGTCAGATCTCATGTGATCTTTATTCCTAGCTCGGGCTGGATTCTCTTCTTCACTTCTTGATGTCTTTGAAGTTCGGACCTATACCATCTTTCTACTACTTATTTTTTAGTTCTTAAATACTCTTAATTTAGTAAATTTGAGGATAATGTTCTTGATTGATGACTTCCTATTGGGGAACTATAAGTATTTTGAGTTTTAAAGATTTATTTAATTGATTTTCGTTAATGACGTTGTATTCCGTGTCCGCATTTTATTTTCTTTCACTATGGTGGATATATTGTTAAATGTTGTGTATGGGTTTGTGGTTCGCTCACCTCGGAGAGGCAAGTGTGAGTGCCTCTCGCGGCTCGTTTTTGGGGTCGTGACACAATGTCAGCACACTCTGTATTTTCAAATGGAATGAACTACAACAATCAAGTTCCATTTTAGAGTTCTGAATCAAATTATAATGGTGATAATCCGTAACCGGGAAGATGGATCATCTACTTAGCTATCTTTTTGACTTCAATAATATTTAAGAAATTTCTCCCTATTTTTTATATTAGTTGGCCAAAATTATTTATTAATTAAATAACATTACAATTTATTAATTGAAAGTATAAACAAGTTTCTAGAGTTTAGTAAGAGGTAAATTAATTTAATTTTTATTATTTATATTTTCTTAAGGATTGTGTAAAAGAAAAAAAATTGACAACTAATCTATGTAAGAAAATAGAGTAAACTAGGAAAACAAAGATTGGTTATATTTTTACACGAAGAATTTATTTTAAAGAAAAATTATGATATGAAAGTTACAAGTTGGATAGTGTTGACGTGCGAAGATTTAACTTTTTTTTCTACTAATAATATCATAATTACAGTATTATTTTTTAATATCTTTGACAATGAACTAGAGTAATATTTGCACACAAATAAATGGATTGGATGATGAGATCAACATATTTATAAGTTAGAACAATAGACTCTAACCATAATTTTTGGACACCCATTCTATCTGACTAAAAATAGAATAAAAAAAATAAAACAACAAACTTGCACTCTTAAACATCCTTCTATCAAACAAAATACATAAAATAAAATATTAATAAACATCTAAAACTTAATTCATTTTTAGACAACCATCGACCAACTTTAACAACAAGAGACACATAATTTTTTATCTTATTAAGGCCTCAAGTTCAAGTCCAAATCAGTTGTTCTTCAACTAATGTTAACTATTCATCTACATTTCATGCATTAGGAACATCCACTCCCTTGATCAATGATCTCCAAGCATCAATCATGGCCGCCCCCTTTGAACTTTCTATGTATGTTTTTCTTATTTCATTTTGTTGTCTATCCATTTTTACGCTACCACCTCCATCCACCGGTACAAATATGTTCTATCTATCATTTGTTGCCTCAATTCGAAGTTCTCTATCCTTCGTATAGGGTGGTCACGGTTCAAAGATGTTGTTGGCCTATAACAACCTTATTTCTATTTCTCAGTATAGCTTTGGCCTGTGTGGAGCCAGATGTTGTTGAAACTGCGAGGGTTTCCTGGTACAAAAGTATTTGATCCCTAAACAGAAGAATTGTAAGATGAGATTTTGTCGACAACCAATCGATGAATATTTTGTACAAGAGTAACTGAATCGAAAAATGAATATTAAACTTCAAGACATACCGGGCAATAAAGTAGGACACGAAAAGGTCTTAGAAATGAAGAAAATTTAGCATAAGTCATATATGAATTATGAATGAAATATTTTCTCTAAAGACATAAATTATAGAAATAAGTATTAACTATGCAATATAATTTTATAAAATGTGAAGAATATTTATAGGATATTCAATATACTCCCCTCCCCCATCCCCATCCCCCTTTCATTTCTCTGTCTTCCATTTTTGCTATGTTAACAAAATCTGTTCCAATTAAATTAAAAGTTAGTTTATTATTTTTCTTTTCCACCATTTTTTTTCCTCTAATTCATCATTTACTTCAAAGTAATACACTTATGATTTTTCTTCTTCAGTGTATATCACAACAATAGATTGTTTGTTTACTTTTGACTATTATATTTGCAATATTTGATAAGATCTTTGCTAACAATTAAAATTGGGAAACTTAGTTAAGTTTTTCCACCTAGCATCAGTTATTCTTGCATTAGTATATTATGACATAAATTTATTTTTTGACTTTTACCTATTACGTGTATTCTAATTCGGACCCATAATATGAATTTACCATATTAGAATTAATGTATTTCTAGATATAATAATTTTTTTAAAAAAAGTCCAAGAAATCATTTCTTAATATCTTCAACCTTCATCGAAATTCATTACTTTCTTAAGTATATATTTTTATAAAAATTAATAAGTATCTAGGTACAACATTTCTAGAAACTAGTTATTAAAACAAAAAATACTAAAATATATTATTTTCAAGAGATAAAGCATCACAACCTAAATAACTTTGTTAGAGATCATTTGGTACAAAATTTCACAATAATCAATATTCACAAATTATATGCGATAACCAGTGTCCTATATGTTTACAATAAATTATTTTAACATAAGAGAAAATTAGAAGAGTGTTTATTTTTCACTCTAGGAAGAATTTATTCAAAATCCTATCCCCTACTTCCCTAGATCATACCTTGCTAACTCAACGCATTTTTTATATCTAAGAATTGCGACTCTAAACTTTTGCAACTCACTACTCTCACACTACCCAAAGTTTTTCTTACCCAAATTTGTCATCATGGATTAATCCATAACTATCGAAAGGGTTGTTTTAGTTTAGTGTGTTTAAGATACCGATGAAACTAATTTATGCATATGAATTGGGAATGTATTGTTTTGTGTTGTTGTATCGTAAGTCAGTGATTTGGATGATACTAATATATATGGGTTGTAGTTAATTAATTAATGATTTTTATATTGTAGTGAATGTAGTTAAAATTAAAGATATAATGATGTGAAACTATTTTAATGTTCTTACATATGAAAACTACATACTATTTTATAGATAATTTTTTTATGCCCAAATTTAATCACTTACTAAATTATTTATTAATTTGCACAAAATAAACTTGAAAGAGGTTACTCAATATAGTGGTCAGGGATAAGAGGCCGACACGATCTGGAGGACGCGGGGGCAAGGTAATGGTGTCACCAATCAATCGAGACTGGGTATACGTGGCGGGCAAGGGAACTGTTGCCGGCGCAAAATTATAGGGGCAAATGGACAGAAAGAAGGTCAAGGGCCACATTGTAGGCGTACCCGGGTAGGTCTGAAGCGAGAGTCATCTGATGCTGTTATCAAAAGGTAATATTTTGGTCTGTATTGCATGGACTTCTGATAATATTTGATCCTGGATCCACATTTTCCTTGTAGATTCCTCAATTGCCTACTGGTCTTGATTGACATTGTGATTTGCTTGATTGCCTATTCAGTGTCTCTACTCCTGTGGGTGGGAGTCTGGGAAGTTGAGAAGCGTGTATAGGTCTTGTCTTGTACTTTTCATGTGGGGGAGCAACACTCCTGTGGATTGATTTATCTTAGACATGGTTGTGATTGTTTGATTAATTTGGGGTATGACTTGGCGTCCCAAATATTTGCCATCTTAGATGTCAATGCATAAAACGGGCGTGGCCAGCCTGGGCAGATCGCGGTGTTGGGAGGGTGAGTACATTTCCACCCCAGCCGTATTATCTCTTTTCTTCGAGCTAAGAGGATGGTTAGTTAAAGGTTGTTAGCCGCTCTTGGCAAACTCAAGGATGTGATATTCTCGGGACCTTCGACTGAGTCTATTTCGATAGTCAGCGGAAGTGTCTGGAGTGTTCCTGCCAGATTTACTTATGCCACCGGATAGGGATATCGATTTTGCAGTGATCTGGAGCCGGGAACTAGCCCCATTCTTATACCCCCTTATAGAATGGATCCAGATGAGTTAAGAGCGTTAAAGGGCTCAACTTCAGAGTTTGTTTTTAGGTAAGGTAAAGGCGTTATAGGACCAGTGAATCCCCTTGGGGTGCTCTGTCTTATTTGTGAAAGAAGAAGAATGGGACGATTTTCGGATGGGCATAGACTACAGGAAAAACTGAATAAGCGTGGACTATTAAGAACAAGTATCCTCTTCCTCGCCATTGATGATTTGTTCGATCAGTTACAAGGTGATTGTACCTTCTGCAAAGAATCGATTTGAGCTCTGGTTATCTCAATTGAAAATTCGGGCGCAGAATGTGCCAAAGAATGCTTCTCGAAACGGTTAGAGGGAATTATGAATCTTAGTAATCGTTATTTTGGATTACGAATGCCCCTGCTGCTTTCATGAGTCTGATGAACGGGAAGTTTTTTTTTTAAAGCAATATTGGATCTCTTTGTTATTGTATTTTTGATGATATACGATAATACTCAAGGAGCAGGAAAGAATGCAGGAACATTTGATGAAATTGTACCTGGAATTGTTGAGGGAGAAAGAAAAGACTTATGCCAAATTCTTCCAAGTGTGAGTTTTGGCTAGATTTCAGTGTCCTTCTTGGGGCATGTGTTCTAGGGATGAGTGATGGTGGAGCCTTATAAGATTGAAGCAAGTGAAGAGTTGGGTAAGATCCACTACTAATTTTTAAGAGGTAAGAAGTTTGTGGTTAGCTAGCTATACTGTCATTTTCAAGGGGTTTTCCTATCATGCTTCGAAAAACCTAAAACAACTTGACTAAAAGAATGTCCCCTTTTATGGTCGGACTGGACAGGTGAAAGAAAGTTTTTAGAACACTCAATGACCTTGTTTGATCCTCAACAATCTTACCCTGGCCAGTGGAATGGTAGCAATTTCAATGTTAGTCGAGCATCTTATTATGGTTTGGGTGCAGTGCTAAGGAAGGAAAGAAAGTAATTGCTTATGCTTCACGACCAAATTAAAAGTGCATTGAAGCGTAAACTATTCCGACCCAGATTGGAGTTGGCCTGCGTATATCCCTGCAGTAGTACTTGGATAAAAACAATGGACGACCCATTAACTATATGGGTGTCAAGTACTGAAGTCTATACAGCATCATCGTCGTTACACGTAGTCTTTATCGAAAGATTGAATTTGAGGCACGAGGAGGTGGAGGGAACTCACTGAAGGACTATGATATTACTATTTTGTATAACACAGAAAAGCTAACTGTGGGTGGCAGATGGCGTTAAAGTAGACAAGCAGGGAGGAGCTGGGTCAGTTAGTCCCAATTACAGCGTTATAGAAGCCCATTGCATAGAGAAGTTCCAGACTGGGCATAATGACCTATGAGGCTGGAAAATACTAGAGAAAGGAGGACCTTTTGGCCTGTGTGGAGGAAGATCTCTTTTCTTGACAAGATTAAGCGAGAAGCAGTTTACTGATGAGAAGCTGAGACGAATTCAAAGAATATGGTATGCACACGGAGAGGCTAAAGAGGCAATACTTGATGAGAAAGGTGGTTCTGAGGAATTAAGGGAAGGTATGTGTGCCCCGTGTTCGATGATTGGTTCCGACTATTTCTACAGAGGCTCATAGTTCAAGTTACTCGATACATCCTGTGCAATCAAAAATGTATCGCGACCTAGAAGCAAAACATTTTGGTGGAGTAGAATGAAGCGGACATTGTTTGATTTTGTTGCTATATGCCCACAATTGTCCGAAAGTAAAGTATGAACACCAGAGCCTAGAGGGAACTTCAGAGAAGCCCCATTCCTGAATGGAAAATGGAAAATAATTTTGCAATGGATTTTGTAGTGGTCTTCCGAAGACATGGGAAAGTATGACTCCATTTGGGTAATTGTTGATAGGTTAACTAAGTCTGCTCACGTCATTCCGTCAAGATGGAGCTTACAATGCAGAGAGATTGCCAAACTTTTGTCTCAGAAATGTTCGATTGCATGGCCGTGCCCCTCCATAATCACAGGAGGTAAGCAGTCATTCTAAGGTTTGGAAAATATTACATGTGAATTAGGTACTAGTCTAGATTTAGACTACATTTCACCCTCAGACCGATTGTAGTCTGAGGCGAACGATTCAGGTGTTGGAAGGGATAGGCTTTTCGTGCCATGTGTGATAGAATTTGGTGTGGTCATGGATAAATTATAACAATTAAAAGAGGTTTATTACACAATAGCTACCACTCAAGTATTGATATGGAATCCATTTGAGGCACTGTATGCGGAGGAGAGTAGGTCCCCCAATGGTTGGTTTGAGGCTTGTTGAGGTAAGACATTGGTTGGTAACGATCTTTGAGGGAATCGTTTACAGAGAGGGTAAAATTATACAGATAAGCTTCTAGCACGATCAGAGCAGCAGAGGAATATGCAGATCGAAGTTAGGACTTGAATTTTTATGGAGGGGAACAAGTTTTGGAGAATGTAGAAGGTGTCCACCCATTGAAAGGGGGAGTGATGGTTTGGTTAAGCGAGGGTAAACTCAGTCCAGGTAGATTGTGGCCCAATTGAAGTTTTGAGCGCTGGGGGAGGGGGCTTATGAATGTGGATTGCCTCAAGGGACTTAAGGGAGTGCACCGGTATTTCATGGTCTAGGCTAACCAGTATTACCAGGGGGATGAAACAATACACATTATCGGGGGATTCTTCAGTTCTTCTCGACGGAATTTATGATTATCGAGGAGGAGCCGGTTGATATTTGGCTAGAGAAGTCCGCAAGTTGAGCCAAAGGACGAGTGCCATTCTAGCAAAGGTGCCGTGCGAAGAACGGTCAGCGAAGGAGGTTACTGGGAATGAGGCTGATTATGCAAGAACGAGCTCCACATCTTTTTACCGATTCAAGTACTAGTTCCCTCCAATGTTTTTCTATCCGTGATCGTTCGGGGCACGATACGTATTGGGCTAAATTGGTATCTATTGTAACGACATGTTTAGTCGATTCGAGCAGCAAGATTATTTGATTAAAAACTGGCTTAATGGCCAAGGTGGATGAGGGTAGACGGGATTCGTACATGAGGTTTGGGAAAACGAACGGCCAAAGAAGGGACGATGGGGGGGGGGGCGCCCCAGCGGCGCCGGGGGCGGGTCGAGGGGGTTGGGATTGAGGGGGGGAGGGTTTGGTGGTGGAGGGTTGGTTTGCGTGGGGTGTCGTTCGGTTCGTTTTCATTTCAAAAAAAAACACACTTTTTAAACTTGAACAAATGTTTTGAAAAAAGTGGGTAGGGTAGGTTCGATCCGACGCGTTTTAGGCGGTAGTGGGATAGGATAATAAGGATCAACCTCTCTGAACCGTCAAGGACGGAACTGCAGTAAGGGGAACGTCGTAGCCCGACGGACCGTCTCACAGACCTTTTACTGAAAATTGAGTATTGAACTTGCTGTGACGCCGTGCAAGGTACGGACCTTAAAAGGTAGGTAGAAGGGGGGCAGACCAGTAGAAGGGGTGTGGTGGAGCTAAACAGAAACTAAGAATGGAAGTCGTATTTATGATGAGAGTTTTTTTTAGCAGGTTTGTGTTTGGTGGTTATGGGTTTTTTGTTGTGGACTCTTCGTGCTGTATAATTATGAAATCTGTGGGTGGTTGGGGTAAGTGTAATTAATTTAATTTAATTGGGGGGGGGGGGGGTCAAAAATATTGTTATTTGCTGGGGGGTTTTGAGGTCGGGGGTTATTGGGGGGGTTGTGTGTGTTGTTAAAAGGAGAATAACCTTGAATCCATTTATAAATAGGGGTCTTACTTTATCATTTTTAAAATTGATTGTATGATTAATTAGGTAAGTTTTATTTTAAAAGCAAAAGAATGTAGAGTAAGGAAAAAGAAAGACAAAGACAGAGAGGGAGAACGAGCGAGAGATGAGAGGAAGAACGAGAAGAAAAGCAAAAGGATTGAGGAGATAGATTGCTTGATCTAAGATTTCTTCGGAGTGGAGGTAGGTTCATTAGGGTTTATGTTTTATGCTATTCGTAGTAAACTTTTAATAGCGATTGATATGTATGAGTTAGTATTGTAAAATTAAAAGTTTTCTACTGTTACTTATTGCGTCTTTGTTGCATGATTGTAGATATTAATAAATTGTGATGGTTATAATGATGATACTGTGCGATACGTTAACAACCTTAAATCCACTCTAGTAATGATGATGCCTTGGTTATAAAAGAAGGTTGATGAACGAAAAGAAGAGATTAAGGGATTTCGGGTTCACGGACCGACACGTAGGATTAGGGGATCGGGTGTTTGGGTCACGAACCGAAACGTAGTATAGTTTAGTATTAGGGATAGGGTGTATTTCCGAAACCGACCGTAGTAATAATGGATCGAGGAAGGTGTCACGATAACGGAACGTAGTAACTAGGGGAGATCGGAGTGTCACATTCGGAACAAGAAGAAAAGAGAATGATCTCGAATTTGGTGTGATTTATTACTCAATCTAAAGAACTAATTTCCCAAACGAATATGGTGTGGAGGCCTGATCCTCATAGGTGGCTTGATGTTGTTTCCCATGGTATTGGGTATTGTTGTTGATACCGTTTGAGTATTGTAGTTGATTTTATTATTATATTGATATATATTGGATTTCTATTCTGAGTTGGCGATGATACCTACTCAGACGTGTTCATGTAATGACCCCTACTTGCATTTTCTTCTTGTATATTGTTTGAGGCAGCAAGTCGGCCAGAACTTCGACTCGTCCAACAACTCTAGCCAGCGTCTTCACGTACAGGAACCATGTCAACCCAACTGAAGAAGAAATGAGGAATCATCCGGCCCCGCGGCGAGGGCGCACTGGGTGGAGAAGCATTCGAGAGGAAAGGAGAAACAGCACTCGTTCCACCTATCACGGGAGAAGCACGGGGAGATTAAGGAGAGACGTTATTGAGGGTAGGGCGTGAGAGCGGGAGCAAGTGGTGCCGAGTAGCATTGGCTAGCGAGGGATGAGGGGGGAGTGTTGATTACAAGGAGGAAATAAGGAGGGGGAGTGTGTGATAAGGGCATGTCTCATTAACGGGAATGCCCTCGGGAAGGTTCGCGACATATGTTGCCCATACTGGGAACCGCTTTTATACTATTTTAAGTTCTTAAGTATTCTTAGACATAGAAAGATTGACCGCTGAGGACCATGGATGTGATGATGCTAACAGCGCCGGCGAGCGAAGGCACAAGAGGAGCGGGTATGATCCGTATGCTATTTAGTCAGGTTATGTAAGGAATATATTTAGAAGTTTTTTTAATTGGTTATTTTAAATGAAGTTTGGTCTCCGCATTTTATTATTTTGTTTATCAAAATGTATATACTGGTGTGAAATGTGGGTTTTAGATTTGTTGGGTCTCTCACATAGGGAGGATAAGTGTGTGGTTGTCACTCGCGGCCTGTTTGGGGTCAGTGACACAATCTTGTACAAGATAAATCATACAACTTAACTATATTTTATTTCAATAATATTTTAGAAAAATACTCCTCTGGCATAATTAGTTGCCAAAAAATTATTGTTATTAAAAAAAAATTAAAATAAAAATTAATTAAATTTTCTTATTATACCATTACAATTTATTAATTGAAAGTACAAACAAGTTTCTACAGTTAAGTAAGAGGTAAATTAATCTAATTTTCCTTATTTATGATTTCTTAAGGATTATGTAAAAAAAAAATTGACAACAAATAGATGTCAGAAAATAGAGTAAACTAGGAAAACAAAAATTGGTTATATTTTTACATGATGAATTTATTTTTAAGAAAAATTATGAATTTAAAGTTACAAGTTGGATAGTATTGATGTTCCAAGATTAAAAATTTTTTAGTAATAGAATCATAATTTAATCATATTCAAAATAATTATAGTATTATTTTTTAATATCTTTAAATGAAAAAAGAGAGTAGAGTAAAGTAGAAGAGAGTAGTCAGTATAGAGTAATATTTGCACACAAATAAATGGATTGGATGATGAAAATCAAGGCAAATATTTAATAAATGGAACAATAGACTCTAACCATAATATAATTTTAGACATCAATCCTATCTGGCTAAAAATAGAATAAAATAAAATAAAACACAACAAACTTTCACTCTTAAACACCCTTCTATCAAACAACATACATAAATAAAATTTTAAGAAACATCTAAAACTTAATCCATTTAGACATCACATCCGATCACTTCCAAAGAAGATCCACATAATTTTTACTTTTATTAAGCCCCTCAAGTTACAAGTCCAAATCAGCTTGATTGGTCTTCAACTATGTTAACCTATTCATCTACATTGATTGGGATTAAGGGAAACAGCTTACCGATTTGATCAATGATATACTAGAGATCAGAGATAATAATTAGCCCTCATTTGTGAACTTCGATGATGTTTCTCTTTCATTTGTGGTCTATCCATTATTGATGTTCTTCCTCTTCTCACCGGTACAATAATATTATTTCTTATCATTTGTGGCCATAAATTGAAAGTGCTCGATCCCTTTTTATAGGGTGGTCATGGTTCGAAGAGGTTTTTGGCCTAATAACAACAGTATGTCTCAGTAAGGCGCCAGTTTGAAGACAAATGTTTGAGTTGACTGAGAGGAGGAGGGTGTCCTGGGACAAAAGTTAACCAAATCCCATTAAAAACAGAAGAACTGTGTAAGTGATTACTTATTTTGCTCAGAAGAAACCAATAATGATTATTTGACTGTACATGATAAATGAATGAAAATGATATGAAACATTCCATGACATTACAGGAGGCAATAAAAGTAGGACACAATGAAGGTCTTATTAAATGGAGGAAAAGTTAGCAAGTCATATTGAAGTATGAGTAAAAATATTTTCTCTAAAGAACATAAATGTTTATAGAATATTAATATAACACTCCCTACACCCCCTTTCATTTCCTGTATCCATTTTTGCTTTATGGTACAAAAATCTTTGTTTACAATGTAATTGGAAGCTTAGGTTATTTTTTCCTCGTAATTCTTCATGTATATTAAAGTAAATACACTAATAGATTTTTCTATTCATTAGTGTATTACAAAAATTGATGTTTTTTTTTACTCGCTTATTGACTATTATATTTACAATATTGCCAAATCGTTGTTAACAATTTAAAATTGGAAAATACTTAGTTAATTTTTTATCCTCCTCTAGCATCATTTAATCTTTGCAATTAGTATAGTATATTTTATAACAACTTAATTATTTTTGATTTGACTATTATTATATAGTTAATTCTGTACCACATAATCATGCAATTTACCCATATAGAATTATGGATATTTCTATATAATACTTTTTTTCAAAAAGTTCCAAGAAATCATTTCTTTAATATACTTTCATCGAAAGTTCATTATTTCTTAAGTATATATTTGTGTAATAATTAATAAGTATATAGGTGAGATATATGCATAGAAACCAGTTATTTAAAACATAAAATGCTAAAATTATTATTTTCAATAAATAAAGCATACAACCATAAAATAACTGTTAGAGATCATTTGCACAAAATTCCACAAATATCAAGTATGCAAAAATTTATAGGCGATACACGCGTCATTTATGTTACAATAAATTATTTTAAACACAAGAAAACGAGAAGAGTGTTTATTTTCAATCTAGGAAGAAAATTATTCAAATCATATCCCATATTTCTCTAGATCATACCTTGCTACGATTTTTTGTCTAAGATTGATCTAGTCTAAAATTTTCAAATCACTACTCCAAAAGTTTTCTTACCCAAATTTGTCATCATGGATTAATCCATAACTATCGAAACGGTTGTTTTAGTTCAGTGTGTTTAAGATACCGATGAAACTAATTTATGCATATGAATTGGTAATGTATTGTTTTGTGTGTTATATCGAAGTCGTGATTGGCTGATACTAATATATTGGTAGTAGTTTAATTAATTATGATTGTTATATGTAGTTGAAGTAGTTAAAAATAAAGATTGTAAGGATGTGAAAACTATTTTATTGTCTTACAGATTGATTCGGATTTAAACTATCATCTTATTTTTTAGATAAATTTTTTTTGACAAATTTAATCACTACTACATTATTTATTAATTTGACACAAAATAAACTTGAAAGGTGTTACTCAATATAGTCCATAGTATCATAAATTTATGACAATATTATTGAGCAAATATCCATAAAACTCTATATACAAGGATTCTAGATTAATATATATAAAAGTCGATAGTATTATGATAGAGTAGTTTTCCCTATAATATCATATCCATAAAGATTTTTTTTCTTTTATTTTACATATTCCCAATAATGATAACAATTTGACATATAATTTTTATAAGAGCAGACAATCTTGAATTAGAGAGTAGAGATGAATGTCAATACATCAACATAACAAAGCAATCTTTAGAAAATTTCAAAGTATACAAACACATGTAGTGGGAGACCTGGAGAGGAATCGCAAACAGAAAAGTTAAAAAATAAGAAAAAAAAAAAGGAAGGGGGAAGGGGAGGGAAAGGAAAAGAAAAGGAGGGAAGGAGAAACAAGAAGGAGAGAGGGGGGGAGGAGGGAAGGGAGAAAGGAGAGAGCAGGAAGGGGGAAAGGGGGGGGAAGAAGGGGGAGGGATGGAAGAGGGGAACACCACGCCGCCCAAACGTCCAGAACTAACACCCGCACCTACAGGCAGTATGGGTGGGCAATCACCCAAGAGAAAGGGGGAGCGCCCCAACGGCCGAGAAGGGAATTAGATCTAGGGGGAATGAAGGCCTCACCGCAGTCCAGCGCACACCACCACACCGGACACCAATTCCCCCCCCCCCCCCCCCCCCCCCCCCCTTAGTGTGAATATTCATAGTCATCATTAAAATTTACAACGTTAAAATTCCCCGAGGAGATGACCCCCCCCACCCAAATACGCATCCTTCAGGGCCTGCTACCAAATTTCGAGACCACAGTGATAATAAACCTAAACAATGAAATAAATGACGACATTCCATATTGTTTAGAAAATAGTATTATTTGTAGATTAAGAGTAGACAAATCCAGATAATACTAAAAAAAATGAATTTCGGTTTTTAAACATTACTATAAATACTCAACCCCCCGCGTCAACATGCTCAGATCGCGCGATATTCTCCTACGCAACCTGACGGAACTAATAGATCTTGTTCAACTTTCAAAACTTAAATTAAAACAAATATGCATTCGATCACCTATCTAAATAAATCATAAAAAAATGCAGACAGAATATATGAGAAAGAGAAATACGAAAACAAGTTATCTATCCCCAAAAAATGCATTTAAATGATTATAATATACTAGAAGTAAAAAAATATGGAAAAACACGCAAAAACACTCAAAATGACTCTGAGGGCGGTGGTTAGATATCTGCACACCCCCCAGTTACCCCACGGATATAGTAGAGCAAGACAATGTAATGCACCTCCACCTTCTCACCAAAATGACTAACTCCCCTGTCAAACAAGCAGGACACACATATGTTACTGATGTTATGTAATAGGAACCCCCCACTGTTACGAGTACCCCCCTCCCCCCCACCACGTTATCCCCGGTAAAAATTACATCAAATCTCCCAATAAACCAAATTAAAACTGAGATTTAAATATTCATATGATGAGTAGAGTGCGGTATTGATATGATTTGGAAGGAAAAGTGGACTAGAATTGGTATAGGGAGGGGTGAGTGGTGCGTGCGTCAAGTTCTCGGTGGGGGGTAGGTAAACATTTTATGAGACTAAAAAACACTACATTGATATAACTAGGACGAAAATATTTGTGGTATTGGTCATCAGAGTCAGGATTAAAAAGTTTGGGGATTCTAAGTTTAGTTAATAATCGGTATCAATTTGTTAGTATGGAAGCTCAAACATACACCAAAACAGAAGATTATATTTATTGTTTACGGTGTTAACAAATGTGTTTGCCAATTGTTTGTTTTCTCAAAACGGTAGTACAGGTATAGGGTGTATACAACAAAAACAGATTCGTCTCAACCCATGCACCCCACCTAAAACGGCCTATGTTGACCAGTGGATATTAATAGATTTGCTTAGATTTACGAATTTATATATCAAAGGGTATAAATCAATCAAATGTGATGTATGTTGTAGTTCATTAATTAGTTGAAAGAACAATCGCAATCTATTTTGGGATTCTAATTATAACTATATGCGATTGTAATTAGGTACATAGATGATCTCCTAATAAAAAGAAGCAAGTAAACGGCAAATAAATAATTACAAAATATGAGGTCTCCATTCCAACTTTAGTTGCTCGAATTGCTAATAATAAACAAAAAATGAAGATATAATCTAATTATGATTTTTTACTTTACAAGACTAATGTATTATTTTTTGAAATGTAAATGCAACGACCTCCCTATTTCCTCGGTACAGACCCAATGCCAGCCGGGGAAATTTGGCGCGAGAAAAAACTTTTTTAGTAGTATTGATTTCCCCAACCGTGTCCATATTGGGAGTGAGAAAATGGAGCACCAAGTGTTAGAGAAACCTTTTGTTAGTGGTGGGGTGAACCATTTATTGATTTTGATTACAAGTTAGTTTGTAACTCATAAGAATCCATATGATTTACGAAATTGAATTTGGGTGAGGTTGTAAAACTCCAGAATCGAACTGCAATGAAAAAGGTATTTTCTAAAGTTCATGGGTAGAGGTGTTGTTGGGGAATGGAGATTGTAAAATCTTTATTGCCTCACTGGTTCGAAAATGCACTTGGCCGGTGGTTTTTTCGATCGGCGGGCTGGGCGCTACAACGGGAAAACAATTTCTTTCTGGGGGCGGTTGGGTGGGTATGGACGGAGGATTGAAATCGCATGATACAAGAGGGAGAGATCAATGGTCGAAGATGCCCCTTGGCGCGGTTATCTTATGCGCTATCGCCGTTTGCCTACAGCGAGGGTGGAAGGTTGAATGCCGCTTTGGCGGTTTGCTGCAAATCTTGCAAACGCAATAAATGGTCCTCACAATATACTCCTTAAACGACCTTAGTTGGTACTTTTTGAATGTAGAGCTAAAGGAATGACTCCCAGGCGAATTTCTACTGTTTTTTAACCATTCTTGAGGTTCACGGTAGCTTTTCACTCTTTGAATTGAACATCACAACAAGGGTATTTTCTGAAATGTCCTGGGGAGAGTGTGTCACTTTGTGTTGTGGAATAGGGAGCTGGAGGAAATGGAATTCTTTAATTTTCTCAATGGTTATGAAATACCGCTTTGGCGCGGGTTTTGCTGCTCTAGTCGGGCCTCTACAACGTGAAAGGGGATGTTGTGGTGGGTGCGACGGGGGTTAAAATCGAGGATAAAAGATGAGTGTTCACTTGTTCAAAGGTACCGCTTTGGAGGTAGTTATGTTGCTCTGGTGTCGCCGCTACAACGAGGTCCACTACAGCGAGGTGAGGGTCATTGTGGTGGGCAGAAGCGACATAATGTCATTAATAAACCCCTAAACAATCTTATTCGGTACTTTTTGACTTTTAGAGTTAAGGAAAGACTCTCGGGAAATTTCTACTCGTTTTTCACCATTCTGAGGTTAAATGTAAGCTTTTTCACTTCCAATTCATTTTTCATTTCCGTTTAAGAATAGAACGTAATAGAATGGGGGGTGAAATAATGATGGGGAATGATGTTTATGAATTCTATGGTGGAAAACATCTGAAATTGGTTAGTTGGGATCATAGGTTTTGAAATAGGGATTCTAAGAGTTGTTATAGTTTTTGGTAATTAGTAATTTTTTGTGGATGTCGTATTTTATGATTGTTTGTTAGATCAAGAACAGCGAAACAAATCTTAAAAGGGGAAGATCAAGTTCTAGAGTTTCATATATTCTCGGGGGGTTAGGTGCCGGTTGTGTGATTCTATGTTTGTGTGTGATGTATGGCCATGTCTTGAATTCTTTGTGATACGTGTATGTGCATGAATGTTTGCAATATTATAACACTTGTTGTACAATGAGCTATAGATGGATTAAGTATATAGACTGAATCATGAGGGTGTTTGTAATGTATGATCTTGATGATAACTTGTTGATTGTTATTGGGTATGTGTTGAAATTAGGATTCGATGGCCACATCTGGGCATTAAGCTAAACTGGGATCGGATTGCAATGTTTTTGGCACAACTAGGGATCGGGATATACGTTTGATTAAGCTAATTTATTTGGTGCCACATTCTGGCACAATTATGGGATTGAATTACCACGTACTAGTAAGCTAAAGGTTTGCGTTTTTGTTTCGTGAGAGGACCAATGTTGTGATGATAAATGTGAAATGTATTGTTGATTCTTCATGTTGCTAATGTTGATATATATTCATGTGATTATATTTTTGTTTGACTTGTTTATGTTATACTAATGGTCGGATAGTTGTGTGATCCTACGAGTACACTGTGTTTGTGTACTGATATTGTACTTGCTCTTATTTTTATTGAGTAAAGGGCATCTTCACGCGAATATTGAAAGACCATGTTTGGAAGATCAGAGATTGTTGCTCGAATTCAATGGTGAGCCAATTCTTCCTTGCTGCCATGAAATTCTCTTTCGTTTATGTCCATGATTTCCGGATTTATACATTTGTTCTAGATAGTTGAATAGTTCTTTAGTTTGGGGTTGTAACCCTCCTTGTTTTTATTTATGGATTTTGTTAGATATTTTGGTACATTGACTTTCAGATTCTAGGTACTTAGATTCCCCATTTGCTTAGTTTATTAACTTGCTTCCGTAACTTAATTATCTTAGTGTAGGTTTAGTTGCTTAGTTCGGATTGTAATAGTGGTTCTCCTACCGTAGGGTTAATGTGGGTGTCAATCATGACAACTTGGGTTGTGACAATAAACAAGTTTGTAGAATATGAGAGATGTTTCTTAAGAGGTAAATGAATTAAATTATCCTTTTTTATTTAAATTTCTCATTGGGTGAAAAAGGAAAAGTTAACAACTAATTTGGAATAGAAAAATAAAAATTTGATATTTGATATTTTTATACATTTGATAATTTAAGAGGTTATGATGTGAAAATTGCAAGGTATTTAAGAGGTTATGATTTGTTAACAAAAGTTGGCAAGGTAGAGAAGCGTTTATTTGACGAATTTGACATTCTAATCTAGTAATAGTATTAAATAACATTATATTTTCAATAATTACAATTTTGTGTTCTAATATCTTCAATTCAACAAGGAAATAGAGAAAAATTGGCACGCAAAAAAATAAAACTTGGATAATGGAATCAGGACAAGCATTTCATTGAAAAATAATAGGCTCTAACTAAAAGTAATTTTAGACATACAACCTATGTAACAAATATAAGAGGAAAATAAACAAAAAAAACAGACTTAAGACTCCTAAACACTCTTCTACCAAACAAATAATTTTTCAAAAAATACTTCAAATAAAAAAAAATAGACACCCGTCTTACAAAGCATATCCACATATTTTTCTCTAATTAAAGCTTCAAGTTCAAGTCCAAATCAATTTGTTCTTCTACTATGTTAACGAACTCATTTGCATTTAATGAAATAGGAACATCCAATCGATTGATCAATTGTGTGGTACAATCAACAATAGTCTCATATGAACTTTGAATTATGTTCCTTCTTTCCATTTGATGCCTATCCATTTATGGGGTTATACCCCTTCTAACGGTTAACAAAACGGTTCTCGTGTCATTTGTGTCTAATCTATTGGTGTCTTTTGCCCCTGACTAATGGTGAGCGTGGTATGATTTGAAAATGGATAAGGAGTGTGGATGTGATTATGGAATTCGAATAGTATGAGATATTTATGACAATTACTGGGCAAAAAGTAGGATTATGAGAAGGTCTTAAAAATGGAGAGAAAGAAAGTTAACATTAGGATATTTTGAAGTAAAAGAATTTTTTTTCTCTCTAAAGACTTAAGAAATGGTAAAGAAATAAGTACCAACAGATGCAATATAATTATAATGAAATATAAGGAACATTATTGGAGTTCATTGTATGATCTACCTGTTCTATTTAAGTGTATTTAAATTTTTAATTGGTAAGTTCCAATACGTTTGCAGTAAGAGTGACAAACTTGCACTATAAATGGGAAAATCTAGTTAATTTTCCTTTGTATTTAGATATTTTCAATTTTTTACTGTGGGTAAATCCCAAGAATAATGTTGTAGTTGTGTAGTACAGTAAAAACTTTTTAACAGTATAAATGAAACATATATTTTTTTTGCCAGAATTCATCATTTATATTGAAAGACAAAATACCCAATTTGATTATTTTTCATTTAGTAATTACAACATTGATTCTTTTTTATTTTGACATTTAATTGATATAAATTTCACTATACAATTATAGGTCATACTAATTCAAAAATTATTTATATGCTTATATAATATTTATTTAGTTTGACAACATGTTGATGATTAATAACGTTCGAAGATGATACCAACATTTAGAACCAGTTGACACGGAAGGAGCACTTACGCATTTAGCGCTTTTCCAATTTTATGGTACAATTCGATAAGACAATTAATTAAACATTTGGAATGCAAATAAGAAAGTTTGAGATAAAACTTCAACTATGACTTTAAATTTTAATTTAAAAAAATAGAAACATAAAGATCACATTTACTAAATTTCGTACATATATTTGATTGTAAAGACAAATTATTTACAACAATAATTTGTAATGACCCGATAAAGTTATTTGAGGAATATTTTGAACTATTCGTTTAACTTAGTTAACTAATTGATGGGTAATGGTGATTAATTGCAAAAGATAGCTTAATGGGTTTTTGTGTTTTTTAAAGTGATAATCTCCAACAAGCCTCGGAAAAGAAAGAGAATGACAAGTACAACAAAAATCAAGGCTAAAAACCTAACCAAAAATTGTGTAGATAGATCTGTAGAAAAGAAGCAAGGGGGTGAGTACAAGAACCCACACACAGGTAACTCAGCAAGGGTAAACGTATAAACACAGCTACTACGGGATGAAAGACGGGTACTGCCATTAACCACCCCAAACCGAACCATCCAATAAAACCTGCATTAATAAAATTCAGTCTAACCTAACACTTATATTTACATTAGCAGTAACTCTACAACAACACTCCGACAAATTTACATTCAGATCCTCCACAATCGCAAAGAGAAGCAAAATCCACAATATCAGCTCTCACCAATGATAAGTATGTTGTTAATAGCAGAATGTGCATATGTCAAGTAAAATGATGAATGTCTGACCTAGAGTTTGATACACACCCGCTGTTGTCTCTCCAAGTCGGACCCATGGGGGACATATCTTCCATGCAATTGTGCGGGCTACGACACGACGACCCCTTCGAATAGTAACCATCGCGGGCCGATACGTCCCGAAATATAGGATCTATTCGCGGCGCGCGATACGTCCTCTCGAAAACTGGTTATATCTTCTCTACTTCTCATTCTTGTCTAATGCACATAACGCTTTCACCCCAATCATGTCTCAAAATATAAAAAATGACATGTTCATACAAAAATAAAGAGGATGACCAATATTTTAATTAAACAGCGCCCACATTCACAACAACATCAAACAATTGATTCAACAAGTGGCTTTCAAATCATTCTAATTACAACAACATCACACACAACCCATTATCACATGAATTATACCCTTTTGTTTTCATCATGTAGAATTAATTCAATGTGGACGGTCCACAATCACCCCACGTCCCCCCATTACTCCAAAAATATAGCACAAGGACTTCACGCAGTTAATACACTTAACAAAAAGTTTAGAAATCACTGCCTCACATAGTAGAATAGAACAAGAAACTCCGGAATGATCCGATCCTTCCATTTTCGTTGAAAACTTTCAACTCAAAGCGAAATATATTTCCAATAAGTAATCATACTAAGATTTTGATGAATAAAACCACTAATATAACTATGTGTCTAGTTTAGAACCAAAAAGTCATTCCAAATTTAAATCAAAATTCTACCTTACTACCCAATCACATACCCATTTCTCATAGTCTCCAAAATTTCAAGTCTAGGGTTAAGTTCTAAGTACACAAAATATTATAAATTAATAATACCGAAATACAACACCCTTCATATTCAATTACCTACTATAATACTATCCAAAAAATTTGATTTGATTAATTGGAAAAAACATAATAATCTTGGAAACTATAAGAAAGTGGGACACAGCACAGAGGCAATGATTATAACCCCTACGACCTTCATTCTAGTTCCACTTGTAAGTATAACCATGAATAGACTCAAATGCTAATCCTATAAATCAGGTATAATAAGATAACAATCGGATATAAATTTAGCATTCTGCACTTATCAAGACAGTCATTAGCTATTCTTCAAGCCAAATCAGAGTGGACACACCAAACACACCCCCCCACATTTTCTTTATATAATACCGAAAAATGATTTAAGTGAAGCACATACAATTTGCAAACAAAATTAATTTTTCACTTCATGTCTAAATTTATATATTAGTATGAATATAATCTCAATCGAAGATACCAAACCTTAAAAGATTGTCCTGTAAATTTACCTAATTATGGATTTGCTCTTTCTCTTTTGTTTCTTCCTTGTGAATTTCGTCTGGTAAGGTAGTTTTCGTCCTTCTCTATTTTTCTTCTTTTTAGGATTAAAATAATTAGTGTATTAATGTGAAACCCTAGTATTTTTTTTTGATAATATGGATCAACTATTTATAAGGTGTTAAATAAATTATAACTTCAAGCCCATTAATGGTTTCATGATCATCAACAATTGGTCATAATTACTTAATGACTAAGATTAAATTTATGCTCCTACCCAATAAACAATGCATGACAGTACACAAAATTAAAAATTAGTTTCACATATTAGTGTAAATGATACACGTTTAATCTAAAAATCTACTTCTAATTACATTAAAAACTAATAGTAAGGATTGAAAACTATTACCTTGACGGCTTTGGAGAGAATAATATTTGATTTTTCTCACTCCTTTTCAATTTTTTTTCTCCCTTATTTTCTTTTCTTCTGGCGTTTTTTTTTTTTTTCTTTTTCCAATTGTTTTTCTTTTCTTTCTTTATTAAGCTGTGGGCTTTTAAACAGTTTACGGGCACTTTGCCCCTTTTTTTTTTTATCATTTATTTAATTAATTCCTTTTCTATTTTTTCTTATGTTTTGTTAATTATTTTTTTAGTATAAAATAATATTTTATAAATCGAAATCATCGGTCACTTATTGTTACAGTTTTGGATATAAATGATGTATAAAATCTACTAAACACAGTTAATATAAAAAAAAAAATCTAGGTTGAAATTCTTAAAACGGACTAAGAGAGTCGTCTACATTATCCACACTAAACCTCATGTTTTCCTCGAACATAAAATAGGAAGAGGCAAGAATTATTACGTTATAAAAAAATCTAATGCCATGATCTTCCAGAGTGTGTATCTCTCCATGAAAGTTATCTTTAACACACATCTATCAAGGGATAACTACTAGGAACTGAACTAAGAGGAATTTGGACAGACACATATCAAAGTGATTGTCCAGCTACTTACTAACCCATGAACTGAATCTAATTGCAAACCATTGGACCATAACACAATAATCATGCAAAACCCTTTCTCACATAGCAAAGATAAACGTTCTATTGAATACTGCTACAAACCAGAAGTGAACCTGGAATGAAACCATCATCACATACTCATAGTGCACAAACCATCACCAATCTTATAATGATTCGCTTTTTTTTGAAACACAATCTTTTACAAGTTAAGTTATAAAAATCTGATCTTGAGACTTCGGGTTTTTTTTAAATAAAATTTCCATTTTTTTTACCCCAAATAAGAACAAATAAAGTAAGCACCCAACAAGTGGTACACATCTCTAGGATGGCAACAAATCATAAAAACAGTGTCAGATAACTGTAAACTCTTCATGTAAGCTTCCTCTATAAAACAAAAATTCCATACGCATGGCGTGCATTTGTAGATCCATAGTATTCTTCTACTGGGTCTCAACAACCACCAAACTATGCAATGACTGAAAGGATTTACAAGTGCCCCAAGGATGTCACTCTACCATGAGAAAATCAAAAGATCGGTATTTTACACCCGATCCACCACTAGAAATTCACCAGTAAATTGAAAGAAAACATGTATTGTATAGGTAGCAAATCATCCACTCTAAAACCATTACTCCAAACGAAAGTAGAATGGTCATATAAGAATTTTATAATAAACTCAGAGTCGAATAAGGACTAGCTACTTCTGTTCATAGTGCCCATATCAAAACATCTTGCATGTATTGACTATATTCTTATTTATAGTTACCCACAATCACAATTAGTCTCGATTTATTAATTTCTGCACATTACTTGTTTTGATCGACACCAACAATCCTGCTCTTTACATACTTCATAAGGTTCAACACTTCTTTTAATTCTAAAGAACTTCACCTACTCGCCAAACCCAACATTTATCTTATTCTCGAAAATCATTTCCACTAGTTAGTAAAATTTCTTAACAAACACATTGTTCCACCAAAATTTCAAACTCATGGCCTACCTCTCTTTCTTTTTAAGCATTCCATGGCAAAAAGTACGAGTACTGTACAAAATAAATATAAAAAAAAAATTGATGATAACCTAGTTTAATATATGATAGTACCGGTCAGTGGATATGCAAAAAACTAGGTAACATACACCCGAAGTCAACGCCAACAACTTTCCCATACCATGATTCGTGTCATTCCAATCATCAATACCTCATGCCAATTATTAGGAAATATTAGGTTCCCCGAATTATTCGCATACTATGGTGCACCATTGAATCTGCTATTTACCATCAGGCTATCTAGTTAAACAAATCACAAACAACCGTGATTCCAAAAAAAAAAAAATTACATCAATGGACCATGTATAATTGTATGTCCATTTACATCGACACATAAGTCACCCTTAAAAAAAATCTGAACTGTTTAGATACCACATAACAACAAATACTCTTACACAATCTCACGGTTTTACCCCAAATCAAAACCTCAATCTTCCATAAAAAATTGATGATTAAATTCCATAGTCAGCTATTACCGAATTGATTCACAATCATAATCATATTAGAACGTATATGTCCATTCATGCGGGGGACCCTTTTTAACTTAGAGGAACCAAGAGCTATTCTATTCTTCAAATCTTCTAAATTCTTTCGAGACCACAAATTTGAAATAGCCTTGAAATCTAATACAACCAAATCTCTGTTTACGTCTTCGTGTATCTGACTTGACTAACCAATCTTATCCTCTTGAACAAAAAACATAGGGTATTTTTCATCTTATCCTGAAATATAATAAACATACATGAAATCCCATTTTGGTATAACAATCAAAGTAACCAAATTTTATAACTCAAATATTTTTAAGCCTTCAAATGCTTCTCCATACTCAACATTGGGATTCATATTTCTTTACCCCCTTACCACATTCATCCTTGACAACAAACACTACCACAAATCTAAAACTCACAATGGAAAAAAAACATGTGAATTTTGAATTCAACTTATGTAACTCAATCCTTTGATATTGTGAATGAAATTAGCTCATTATAGAAAATATTTACATTATTGGGACATCTGACCTTATTATTGATTGCACTATCCATCGCACTTGTCATACCCTTTCTTTAAAATCCAATGCGTACCGGTTGACAAAATTCGAAACTATAAAAAAAAAAACTTATCAAAAACACTCGAGTCCGAACTATTTCATCAACAGAATCGATAGTAACACCCAGTGGATACCAATCAACCAAGAAGAAACCCCCTGGTTATCCGCATTACTGAATAAAACTCTTAATTGTCTTCACAAAGTGATAATCTTTAGGACTTCCTTACCCATATGGTGGTTCATTCAATATTGATCCAATTTTTGGACATGACGACTTGAAATAACCAATCATTTAAAACTCATTTAAAAATACATGTCACCAATTGAACCATATCAATTCATACCCAGATCCACTAATCAAAGCTTCTATAAATAATGTTATAAACACCACCCATTACAAACAGCAAGTTGGGTTCTCAAATATGAGCTCACACCAAATCTTATCATATGAGCATGTATACCATAGCTAAAAATCTTAAGTATGTTAATATTTGCACTTGACAATCAAACAGGGCAAGGTGGAGGGAAAAAGAGGAAGGAAAGAGGGCGAGCAACAAAGGACTCCCATTATCGTTCAGTAACATCCAACACTAGAACATGATCTATCTTATTCGAGAAGACATGTCCAAAATAGGTCACAAAATTTATCCAGTCACAATAGCTGTAAAAGTACCAGATAGTTTTGTATCTACTCAAGCTATATGTTTCTTTAGCTGAGCAAGTCAATATCAAAGTAACACACGCCAGAATTCGAACCATAGTACCCCATCAATTACCATGTAATAGTCGCTATTCATCGACCTTCTTTGGTATTACACTCAAATATGTGAAACACAGAAGGGATTCTGCATGAATGCGTTTGCACATCATTGCTAAAGCAAAACCCCAGTATGAATGTTTTTATGACACTATATCAAATTGTTATGCTACCACTATTTATAGGTAGTCAATTCTTCAACCATTTAACTTTTTATTTTTAATTATCGAGACCACTCCATAATGTGGCGGATACCAGACAAGTACTATAATTTAATTATATTATTTTACAATGATAAATAACCCTACTCAACTCTTTCAAAGATGATGCTCACACAAGTCGTTTCAGAAGTATATCATTTGCACGACGTAACTACAAGCATCTAACTCAAACACATACACGAACATGGCCAATGATTTACAAAAGGGAACTACGCACGAGTCATCACATAAATGGAGCGAATGGAGTGAAGCGGATTTAGAATCAAAATGGGACAAAGTACACAATAGATATCCAAGATAGTGAAGATATTTCCTAAAAGTCCACTACCAGCCTCTCGAGATAGTACAGATCCTCGTAACGATCATCGAGAACTCTATTGAGATCGACTTTGTACACACGTAGAGACCTATGAACCATGGGGATCTGTGATACCCATTTTGTCCACGACCCAAAAATGGGACCGTGATGGCCATTTGTATGATACCACCAGGACAAGTCAGCCTAAAACTCACTTATAACAATAAATGCGAGAAGAAAAATTTTACCCATCGACTTACATTATACCCAAACCCTGGGGGTCCCGTGTACAGGAGCCTCTAAGTATTTCCAATTGATTAAAAAGAAAAATTCAAGTCTCAATGGAAACTTGTTTCTAGAATTTTTTTAGATACAAGATCCTAATGAAGCAGAGAAAGTCGCCTGCGATGGAGGGAAAAACTACTGAACAAAAATCCAAGAACGCCTCGGAAAAGAAGAGAATGACAAGTACAACAAAAATCTGGATCATAACCTACAAAATTTTGTAGAAGCACTAGAAGACTAGAACGCAAGGGTGTGAGTACCAAACACCGGTTATTCAGCAAGTAAACGTCTAAACACAAGCGCTAAGGGGATGAACTACGGGTACTCCTACCACCCCAATGCACGGAATTACACCTCCACATATTAAACTGAATGATAAAATCAGGCGAACGATAGAAGGGGGCAAGAGGTGAAACGAGCAAAGGACGCAGACAGAACGAAAACGAAGAGAAGGGACCAGAGACAGAACCGCCACAAGCGCTAAACAGGGACCAAACTAATATACTGCATAACCTAGACCTTAACAACAATTCAACACACACCATAAAAAATGACACATACAAACAAGTTACTAACAATACTTATCCTTATACCACTTGTAAATATCCAAGCCAGTATGTCTCATCAATGATAAATCATTGCTAAGAAAGTCAATCCAAGATAAGCAACAACACAATATCAAGTTCACCAATGATAAAGTATGTGTGGCAATGTCAATGGAAAGGCATGCTGCATCACACTCCTGCTTCCTCTTTGTATTTTTATTGTTTTTCAACCTCGAGGTTTTACTTCATTTGCAGTCCTGACCTGTGATTACACACCGCTGTCTCTGCATGTCCTGGACCCTATGTGTGTTCCTGTTCGACCCCCACCTACCCTATCCCTCTGTTTTCATTTTTTCCTCTTTGTTTCCACATTCTTTTTTGTCTTCCCTGCCCTTCGGCGCTTTTTTCCCCTTTTTTTACCCCTTTTCTGACCTGATTCCTTTTTCTCCCCCCCCCACGTGACCCTTTCACCGATTCCCCCCTTTTTCCTTTCTTTTCCTTTTATTTTTCCAGTAACTTTAGGTTTTGCGCCCCCCTTGCCCCTTTCCCTCCTTTCTTTCCTTTTCTTTCTTGTTTCTTCACTTCGCCCCCTTTTGTACATTCCCCCAGTTCCTCACCATTTCCCGTTATACATTCCCCCCCCGCATTAGTTATCTCACTCCCGCGGCCTGCTTTGTGCGAATTTCACCGTACCAGACCCTCCGAAATTATTCCCCCTTTTTGGTTTGGATAAATTCGTCCTTTGTCCCGTCTTTTGATTTTTTTGTTCCTGTTATTTTACAGCCTTTTTGTCCCCCCCCCGCCCCCTCCTGGTGCGAC
>JAKWJA010000942.1:0-38534 GCA_027704765.1 Solanum habrochaites | reverse complement strand
ATTTTGATCATTCGTCATTATAGGCCCAGTAGTCAGACGTGGAAACGTGCCATGTCAGTGAGGCATCCATACGGGAGCCATAGTGGATGCATGTTGTACCTTTGAAACCGGAGGTGTTGGTGCAGAAAAACACTGGTGGTGCCGACCCTGATCAGAAACAACCACTAAGATAAGCGAGAACCTGATTGATCATCTCTGGGGTAGGTTGGGGGTGGAATTTCATTCTGTACTTGTTTATCACTCCCCATCCCCCTTCTCTTACACTTCCTCAGTCGGTGGAGGAGTCACCGCTAGCACCAGATGGGCTAGGTGCTCGTCCTCTCCCTTGAGGACGTCCTCCCACGACTCTCCGCGGCCTTTGGCCACTGGTGCACTTCGAGCTACAGCCCCAGTGCTGGCTCAGATGCATCTCGTGCTGATGTGATATTGGCGTAGTCGTTGCTCTAGTTCTAACCATGCGAAATAGAGTGAAGATGGTCAGATACCAATTTGTATCACCTAGATTACCAATTGGATCCAAGTAATAGCAAGAAGAAAGAAGATCTAGTCCAAAGAAAAGTAAAGGCGTCCCCCTACGTTCTTAAGGATCTACTAGACCTGTTCTTGTGTGATGAACCAACGAACCTATTGCTCTGATACCAAGTTTGTCACGACCCAAAACCGAGCCGCGACTGGTCACCCACATTTACCTCCTATGTGAGCGAACCAACCAATCTAAACCTTATCATTTCAAGTTAAAAAAATATCAAATAAAAGCAATGCGGAAGACTTAATATAAATAAAAGACAATTCAAAACTTCTAAAATTCGACATCTATTAATTCCCAAAATCTGGAAGTCATCACCACAAGAAAACTATGATCAAATTACTAAATAAGAGGTATTCTAAGAACTAAAATAAACAAAAGCTAGTCCATGCCGGAACTTCAAGGCATCAAACATGAGGAAGAAGATCCGTCCAAGCTAGAAGCATTAGCTCACCTGAAGATCCGGTGTGTGACGAAGACTGGCTAGAATTACTGTTTGAGTCGAAGATGACGGCGGTTTGCCTGCATACCACAATATACAAAAAGGAAAACATAAAATAGGGGGTCAGTACAACCCAAAGTAACTGAGTAGGTATCATGGCCAACTCAAAATTAGAAAACAATATTATATCAAGAACATCATGAAATCAACTAATATTTCTGAGCATGCAGCATTCAATACCATAATCCTTGGTTACAACACAAAGAAATCAATGAGGACTCACGCCTCTCATCATACTCGTTTGGGAACATGTTCTTAGATTGAGTAAGATTAGTATCTTTCAAATTCATTATATTATTTACTCTCGTGTCGGTACGTGACACTCCGTCCTCATTCTATCTTGTACCGGAACGTGGCACCCGATCCATATACTATCCTGGTGTCGGAACGTGACACTCCGATCCTCATATTCATCCTGGTACCGGAACGTGGCCACCCTATCCAATATAACTATCCTGGTGTCGGAAAGTGACACTCCGATCCTCATATTTCTATCTGGTGTCGGAAAGTGACACTCCGATCTCATATTCTATCCTGTGTCGGAACGTGACACTCCGATCCTCATATTCTATCCTGGTACCGGAACGGGCACCGATCCATATTATATATGGTGTCGGAATGTGACACCGATCCTCATATTCTATCCTGGTGTCGGAACGTGACACTCCGATCCTCATATTCCATCTGGTCCGGAACGTCGGCACCCGATCCCATAATCTCACATACTTTCGTTCATAGCCTTCTTTTATACCAAGGCATCATCATTAAAAAAGTAGATTAGGGTTTCTTCAAGATTTAAGATTAATAGTTTATCATACTTATTTCATCACAATCATATATATATATATAAGGAGCAATCATGCATACACACAATTAAGCATATAGAAGACTTAATAATATTACCCAACACATATCATTCGCATTAAGAGTTTACTAAGAATAGTGTAAAACCATAACCTACCTTCACCGAAGAATTGCGATCAACAAGCTATCTTCCCAAAGCTGAGTTCCCTTCTCCCTTGATCGATTTCTCTCTCTCTCTCTATTGCTGTTCTTTTTTTCTTTTTCTTATTCAAAACCCTCTTTCTTTACCCTAATTATCATATAATTAAGTTTAAAAAGTGGCACTAATTCATTCACTAAATAACTTAAGGTTACCTCTTTTAACCCTCAAGTAATTAGACTATTAACATTAACCCATTACTTTATAATTAATGCAGGAAATAGTCCAGAATGCCTGCCACCTTAAAATTAATTAATCAGGATTCCGACCCACAGGGGAGGCGGACTACACAGCCCGTGACAGGACGTAGTGACCTGCGACGGTCCGTCATGACTGCCCGTCGATCAAAAGGGATCAGAGAGAGTGAATTTGCAATGGACTTTGTGACGGCCGTCCACACCTGTGACGGTCCGTCCTGCCATCATGAAGAAGTTTAGGAAGTCGAGGTTCAGTACCCAATTTCAGATTTTTCAAGTGTTTGACAAACGCACACCTCACGACGGTCCGTTCGTGCCCGTGGACGGCCGTTCGTGGCATCCGTCACTTCTGCCCAGTTTTTCTAGAATAAAAATCTGTTGTAAAAACGACTAAACATGGTCGTACAGTTGTTCTCGAGTGCGGCCCATCTGTCCTGGGTTTCTGTAGACTGGCTCGTTGACCAAACTGCCTAGTCTTCACGTTCAATGTGACTTTTATATTATTTAAGAGCAGCGCACAACAAAAGTTAACACACAAAAAAGACTCTAAGATACATTCATCCGAAACCACAAAATAGGACGATTAAATTGAGAATAAAGCAAACAATATTAAGTGCTTCTTCCCAAAAAGAAATCAGCAGCCTTAATCATCCACAAGCATACAGTAGCACATCTAACTAAAGTTCTGCGGTCATCCTCTTATAAATTATTAACTGAAACAGTATTTGGAGAGTGTTTATTATTGTCGAATACCCCAATTCTCTGCATGTCAATCAAATAGGGGACATAATATACTCATCACTATTGAAGCTCCCGTATCCTCAATACAATTGCTTGATCCTCATTAATGCCTTATCTCAATTTAAAAAATTGCTGTGAAAACTATTAACACCAGCAAGGACTTAGCATTGACCTGCGACTTCAAATAAGTATTCAGATCGGGAGGAGAAGAGAAAAATAAGAGGAAAGTGCAAAGGGCCAGGAAAACATGACCTTTAACGGGACACACACAAATCATAATGTACCACCTACAATAATTCAAGATTCCTTAAAGGCAGATGACTCTGAAAAGAAATTTATTTTTGTTTACCGGCTAAACGATGAACACGCGTTTTCAACTTTGCTTGTTTTACTTCAAAAAACAATTTTTTTCTTAGTCAAACTTCAATCCCCTTCTCACTCGTATTACTCAGCCTTCTATGACATAACTCTGATAAAGTATAATTCTCCACCAATTATTCTAAGATTCTACAAATGAAGATCTTAAATACATACAAGTTAGATAACTTTTCACTACAAGACACAACCATCGAACCTCTAGTAAGCTTTTACTGCCTATAACTAAGGGTATTAATGTAACCCCCTCATCGACAAGGTATTCCACAGAATTAAGCGAACATTTGAAGTATAATTGATATTATTGAGAACTAGTTTGGAACCGCTATTAATTTCCAAACAAACTGGCCCAAGCCAAGAACTACAAACTCATAGTTAAAGTATAAGAATAAAATAATTCCTTCTTTGGTGTGACACGATAAATAGCACCAAAACCCACAAATCAGGTAGACTCGTAACAAACAAGATTAACAACATTTTCACTATAAAAAATAAGAATATAATCATTAGCCACAACAGAAACACAGTTTTCATATTGTGTCATGTGCTTGTAATAATATTTCATGATATGCTCATTACTATGGAAATAGCCACATGTAGCATTCTTACATTTGAAATTCGACTTGCTTTTACTTTAACCACTATTGTTTTAACTTTTGAAACTCTGTTTATCCCTATCTGCAGTAACCAAAACATTAACAAGTGTGAATTGAAGTTTAAGATAGAGGGCATGAGATCTTATTCTACCAAAATATCTTTATTCAAGAAAAAGCTCTTAGCATATTCAATAGTTACAACACCACTAGGAGCAAAATTAGTCAAAGAAATCCGAAAAGTTTCCAAGAGTCTGAAAGGGCATTAAGAAGCCAAAGTCCATGTATCTCTTCATCAAATTTTACACTCATTCTAGGAAGATGGTCAACAACACCCAAAAAATCATTAATATGATTACAAAAATAAAAATAATAATAGGAGTTTCCTCTTTATACCTGATGTTCATTAATTGTTTCAATAGAAACAACTTATTATTTTCATTCTTCGAAGCATATAATTGTAGAGTTCTCGCCTAAATAAAGGGTGGAATGATATAATGTGAATAACTGGGGTATTTTAGGAACATGATATTAAAAAAAATTGTCCTGAGCAGAGACACAAATAACTGCAAAAATGCTCAAACTTGTCATTTGCATTTGCATGAACTGAGGTTGATTATGAAGTATGATACAAGAAGTAAATGTATTTTTTTGAAAAAATACAAAATTGTCAGCGGTATCGTCGAGTAGGGATGGTTACTATCGGGGCAACAAACCAACGGGAGCAGGAGGGGGAAGGCCAGAGGCAAATCGGATAATAATCATCTAAACAATAATAACCAATATTTTAATCCACATTATTGGGAAATGCAAGCGAACCAAAAACGAACTGTTATAAGGTTGGATACCAAGCGGTATAACCAAGTCTGAAACTTGCTCTGCAATTTGATACAAAGTGATTGATAAACTGTGCGCGAAATCAAACCACTTTACGAAGGAGATTCATGAAAAAGAGGGTATAAAGCTAAAAAAAAAAA
Organism: Solanum habrochaites; assembly: GCA_027704765.1. Classification (NCBI taxonomy): domain Eukaryota; kingdom Viridiplantae; phylum Streptophyta; class Magnoliopsida; order Solanales; family Solanaceae; genus Solanum; species Solanum habrochaites. The sequence continues at coordinate 33,620 of JAKWJA010000942.1, read as the reverse complement.
AAACAACAAGGGTACAAATACTAGACCAATCTCACTTGGCACAGAGATTTAAGTGAAAAACTCTTTAATGTGAAGAATAAAAACCACCAAATCAAAAGCTCCTTTACAATCACCAAGGTTTACAATATTTATCACCAAAATTGGGCACAAAATAAGTGTCAGATATGGAGAACCAACGAAATAAGATTACACCAAAACTAGACAATTAAAAAAGCAAATTCACCTAAAAATGAGCTACAATTCACACCCCAAAATCAAAAGATACAGACTGTTACAACTCGAAAACACCCCCTAAAAGTAAGGAGGAACCCTCGGTTCATGACCGGGCATACTGACCCTTTGGGGTCTTGTACAAGCCCTTTAACTATTGTTCATTACATAAGACATGAAAAGTAGTGCTGAATTAAAACTTTTCACAAATTAATTTATTATAATAAAAAAGGAAATCGTTCCTAAATACTTAAGGAATCCTCATCAAAGCCAACTTTAAAGACAGACATATTCTTAGGGGAAAAAAAAAGCGAAAGGAAAAGACGAAGAAATATAGTAGGAGGAAGATAGGAATAAGAGGCAAAGAATAGACTAGGTGGCAGCGAAGATAGGACGGACCATACCAAGTCGGGGATGATGAGTAGATTTCCAAAGCTGCACCTGCGAATCGTACAAAAATGGAAACCCGGCGAGATACCGAGATCGGGAGGAGTAATAAAAAGTACGGTGGTTATTATTAAATTATTGTACTAGTATGTGGCAATGCAAAAAAAAAAATGCAAAAAAGACATTTTAGTAAGATAACATTTCGTGCCCCGTTAATAAAATATTATGATTTAAGAAGTAAAAAACATAGGGAAACATCAGTTTGAAACTTAATTGAATAAAAAATCACAAATTTTGAATTGATAGAACACATTACAATAAAAAGCCATTTGTAGCGCAATCATGCGAGGACGCCTCTTTTTCCCTATTGAGTTCCCTAACCCACAGTTATGCCTGGAGAGATAAAGAAAGTAAAGACCAAAGAAGGGACCACCATCAACCCCTTCAAGCACACCAAAGGGATCCCTTACCCCAGACCACAAAACCATAAGATTCCTTCGTAATGGAAATTAATCCCACCACTCTAGAAAATAAAACAAGTACCGAAAAATACCTTCATACAATACTTCATTGTAAGTGCCATCTCTAATAGTAATATAGGTCAACACTAATGCAATGTAGAGTAGCATCCCATACTAATACTCCCACTTAGTGCTCCTAATGGAGCTTCCCTTGCATTTGAACTTTGACAATAAAGAGGAGAAAAGTTGAAAAGTCACAGAAACTAGAGACAAAAAAAACAGTGCTGATGAGGGAGATATAACGCGTTAATAAATAAGATAGTGAACTATACCAAGTGGTAATGCACATGAGGAAATGAGCTCAATTTCCATAGAAGTTTCCCTCACGAGGTTATGTTAAGACTTCCAGGTAATAAGACATGAAGGAAACGACAAAACAACGCCTTCAATTGCACACCAAGGATTATGCTTGTTAGCACCATAAACAACAACACACAATATTCCTACCCCTCGGGCGAACGTCACCACGTCAAAAATAATACTTTAGAAGACACATCTAACAAACCACCAAAGAACTACCCTTTAGGAATTGCTTAATTATTGCAAGGAAGGGAAAGGAGGAGCGGGGGCAGACCACCACCGACTCCGAGAGTTAGTACACAATCTTTTAGAAGGTTTTTTGGCACCAAGTCTTCCCTTCGGAAGGAGCGGTACTCCAGGCAATAGGATTAGATCGCGTCCATACACCACTTACCTTATAAGGAGTAGGTTCGTGGGTGAGAACGAATGTAGTTATGATCAATACTTGTTGTGGGAGTTAGCAATTAAAGACATACACCTGGAGAGTATAGACATGGAATCCCGATGTTAACCTTATCGAAATAAGGGATCCTCATTGGCCTTAGAAGGAGTAAGTAAGGTCATACTTTTTAGGTTTTAATGGTTTTATCAATAGCTGAGACATAGCGGGGCACAAGTAAGGGATAAGTCGATTGCTACTAAAGTACTACACTAACGGGATTACTTCCATCTCAATGCAGGCGCCCTGTGGGGCTCTAACATGTGAGAATAAAGTATGGAGGTAGAAAAACGAATGTTGTAAACGCCTCTTATTAATATTCATATCGGGGATTTTAGGAAATAACTCTCAATGGAGTCTAATATTAAACCTAGGTAATTTTTTTTTCTTTGAAATAAACTAGTTGAACACCACATCTCAACTCGCGAACGAAGGGCATTTCATACCTCGACCTATGTTAGAAGATTTAGTATTGTAGTGGGGTTTCCTGTACAAGAACACTGTTATCTCAACTCACAGAGAGTTCCACCTCAAACTCCTTTAGTCACCAATTAACTTCACATAATTCATATACTTCATTTAGACATAATCTAGGGTCAAACACAGGGCAATTCAACTGCACAAAACACAAGAAACCCCACAAGACGGAGCGGCAGAGGCCAGGCATCGCGGGGGACATAGGTAGGCCTTCATCAATCCCACACTCAGCAAAAACATATTAAAGTAATATAAAGTTCATCAAATAAACACCCCATCCAAGAAGGTGGACCATACCACTCAGAGTAATTTATCATAAGAATTAAACAATATGAGAAAGTCCCCTAAATTTATCATGATTAAGAAAGTAAACAAACATATGAACAATCATTTGAAACTGAATTGAATAAATCACAAAATGTTAGAATTTAAGAACACGCATTACAAAAAAGCATTTAGCGCAAGTTCTAGTGCCGAGCCTTGTTCCCTTTGAGTTTTCCCAAACCAAGTTAAGTATACCTAGATTCCCCTAAAGTAAAGCAAAGAAGGACCCCATACACCCCTTCATGTCACCCAAAAGGTCCTTCAAGACCACAAACCATTAGCTTACTTCGTAAAATGGAAATTAATCCCACACTCCTAGCTAAAATCAGTACCAAACAGACAGTCATACAAACTTCAGGTAAGTGCCCCTCTCCTAATAGTAATGATAGGTACACTAAGTGCATGTGAGATTAGGCATCCCATACTACTAACTCCACTTAGTGTGATTCCTTTTCCTCAATGGCTTCCCTGAATTTGAACACTTTACACTAACTGATCAAATTTCATTTAAAATAGCACCTACCACAAATTTGCCTGGTCGAGACGACAAAAGAGAATTAAAAAGATGAGTGAATTCAAGGTACTGCACATATGGGAAATGAGCTCAATTTCCATAGAAGCTTCCTCACCGAGGTTAGTTTAAGACTGTCCAAGGTATAAGAATGAAGGGAGGGAAACGACAAAACAAGTCCTTCAATGCACACAAAGGATACTTTTAGACTACCCAACACAATCTTACTCCCTCGGGGGAGGCGGAGGAACGTCACCACTCCAAAAACATAATAATTAGGAAGACACTCACACAAACCACCAAGAATACCTTTAGAATTCTAATAGGCAATTGAAATGAAGCGTCTATACCCCCACCATACCTAAGTTAGTACACCTGTTAGAAGGTTTTGGCACCAAGTCTTCCCTTTGGAAAGGTTACTACCTAGTGCTAATGGATATAGATGCGTTCCCATACTACACTTTACCTTAGTAGTTTAGTTCTGTTTAGAAGACTTAGTCGATCTCATTATACTTTTTGTGGGGAGTTTAGCATAACCGACCAGTACCCATGAGAGATACGACAGGAAATCCCGGGATCGTTAACCTTTACGAATAAGGCGATCCTCATTTTGCTAGAGTAAGGTCATTAACTTTTTAGGTTACTGGCTTTTCTTTTACAATAGCTAGACCTATGCGGGCGGGCACGAGGGCACATATGTTAAGGGATGAAATAAGTAGGATTGCTATAAGTACCCACTAACGAGGATTCCTCTCTACAAGAGGATACATTGAAATACATTATCTCGGGACCACGGATAAGGTGTTAAAGCCGCCTCTCTTCATATGCATCTCGGGTTGCTAGTCACATAACTCCCTGGATTCGAAAGATTATAAACTTAGGTTAAGAATAACTAGTGACACAACATCTCAACTCGCGACGAAGGTGCCAATTTCATCCTTCGGACTAGGTAAAGAAATGATCTAGTATGTAGTGGTGGGGTTTCCTACAAGACACTTGATCTCAACTCACAGCGAGTGTCCACCTCAAAACTCCTCTAGTCACTCACACTTATTCACATAATCATATACTTATTTAGACATAATCTAGGGTCCAAACATGCAATGGCAACGGCACAAAAACACAAGAACAACGCGCTTATCTTGCAGAGGCCAGGAATTGTACATAGGAGGCCGCAAAGCCACACTCCCCAAAAACATATTATAGTAGTAATATCAAGTTTCATCCAAAAAACACCGCCACCAAGAAGGTGGACCATCACCACTCAAGAGTAATTATCATAAGAATTCACATATGGAAAGTCACCATTAATCAATCCATCACCAACTATAACACGTTTATCAATATTCAACATAGTGAGGCCCTTAGGGGCAATTAGCTAAAACAAAATAACAATCATAAGAAAACCAAAGTTCATACATTCACAAAACATGAGTCATTTAATCATTTCTACCAAAAGTTTTTGAAAATATGCATATATATACATGAGTTCATTAAGTTTGACATTTAAGATTCATTCAGTCATACTAGAAATAAACACATTAAATCATTTAAAAAAACTTTTACAAGAAGAACCCATGCTTTAAAATCAAATAGGAAGAAAATAGGAGTGTTGAAAACCCTTTTTGAAATCTTTTGGAAATGACTCCTTGAATGGAAGAGGGTTTAAGGATGGGTACAATACCTCAAATGAAGGACAAACCACTTATGTTTTAGGAAGAACACGTCCCAACCAACCCTCCTATTTCTTCTTGACTTCTATCTTCCGAAGAGATTTGAGAGAGAATTCTAAGGGAGAGGGGTTTTGGGTTTTAGAATATGAAGTCTAAAATTAGGTCTTAGGATTTGAAATACTTTAATATATCTAGATAACCCTAAAAATAATTCATAAAAGACTTAAGGTGAATTTATGAAACACCCCAAGACTTCACAGGCAAAAGACTGCTTTTGCAGGCAACACAAACTGTTCCCTACAGACGGGCCGTTTTCCAACTAACGCCCCGTCGATGGGGTGTCGTCGGTTGAGACTGCAACTCTAAAATGTGCAGGCTTCCATGTCCAAACTACGGACCAGATTGACTGGCCATCGATTGTCTCATCGACTGTTCACTGATTTTTGGCAGTTTTGTCCAAGTGTTGGGGTCCTCTTCTAGGGCCTCTTGTGGGTCCTAGATAGAGTCGTACCCGGACGTTAAGCCCCTAAACATAGTCTTCTAGGTCTTAGGAGCCCCTCACATCAATTTCAAGCAACACAAACACGTAAAACTCACTCAAACACCTCAAGACACACAAGTACTTCCTAAGGCACATTTTTCGAACGTCATGGACATTCTTGGAAGTTTGATCTTCAAACTTAACCAAACATCAAACACTGCATAAGAACACTAAAGTAACTCATTTTAAAATAAAATTAACTCAAGAAACACTCATGAGGATCTAGTTCACCGTTGTTCATTTTTGAGCGTTACATTTTCCCGCACTTGGAATAACATTCGTCCTCGAATGACACTTAAACTTCAAGAACAACAAGGACTCATTTAGAATAACATAAAACATTACAATCAAGGCTCGAACACTCAAAATCAAAGCATCAACTAGCAAGGAGAATCATTTCACACTTTCAAACACTAGCAATATAAGCACTTTTAGCAAAACTTCACAAACTTTAAAACTCGCCCTTAACCTTCTTTTATGGAGGAACTACCTCCTCCAACATTAAACATGATTGTATACAAAAATTTTGAACACATTTTAACTTCTATTAAAGCAAGGGAAATTTGTTTTTCAAAAATGAGAATTCCTACAGTGAGCATTCATTGTATTCACTACCAACATGCTTAAAATTTTTAAAATTTCGTTCTTTGAGCAATTCTTTAAAAGATGGACCATGATCATTGACTATAAAACATATAAAACTATTTCATATCATAAAAACACAATAATAAAGAGTTAAGACTTACCGTGACTATCAACTCCGGATTAGTTAGCCTTCCTACTCCCATCCACATCGAAAAGGTTCTTATTTGGAGGCATTATGATATAAGGAAGCTCATTGACCTCTTTCCCTCTTGCTTTTGATTAGGGAAGTCATCATCTTGTGACCCTATTACCACATGCAAAACAACATCCGTTTCCGGCAAGACCACCTACCCAATATGCGTCCCACAAGTAGGGCATCCTGGTCCCCTGTCAAAAGAATGCCCACCACCTTGGGAATTTTTGTTGGAGCCCTATCCGTGTTTTCCCTGGAAGAATCTGGGTGATATAAACTCTTCTAAGGCTTTTGTGACTAGAAATCATACCGACCTAGGCCTCTTACATCTTGCCTTATCTTCCCTAATTTTGGACTCCTCAATTTTGTGTGTACTCGACCATGAGCCTAGAAATATCCATGTCTTAAGAGCATTGTCGTACGTGGTTACAGTCTTTTCCTCCACCGAAGCTAGACACGCCCATCACAACTTGTTCAATCCTAGCTCTACTGGGTCAGCTACCCATGGTTGGGGCATACTTAGAGAGTTGGGGTGAATTTGAGAGAGTACTCTTGGCACATATTCCCTTCATTTCCCAATTCCCCCTTTGACTAAGGTTCATGATTCAACCTCTTCTTCTCACTCCCTCTAGGGAAGAATTCTATCTCGGATAAGCCTCTTTCAATTCCTCCCAATCACCGGGGAACCTCTTTCTATGGGTCCTTCTTTCACTCCTCCATTGCTCAAGCCACACTTGAGCACCACATCCTTGAGTTGGAAGTGCGACTAACTCCATTGTCTCCTCGCCCTAGGGTTTACAACACATAACCTACCACTTTGAAATCGCATCATGAACCCTTGTAGATCTTCATCCACTTTATTTCCATGAAAGTGGGAGGGTTCAATCCTTATGAAATAATCCCAAACTGTAGAAGCGGGAGTACTAGCTTAGTTGGTGTCCAACTCCTTGATTAGCTTGGGCAAGAAATGAATTATTGACGACATTACTTAGAGCCGTCATTAGTTGGTCACGTTTATTTATGGCATCCCCAATCCCATTAGTCATACCCCTTCAACAAAACCAAAAGGAGCTTAAGGCATAGGAGGCCTTGGTGGAACTTGAGGCCTTGAGGCTATCCAAGGCACTTAAGGTTCTTGAAGGGGAACCCCTCCCTTCTCCTTTTCCTCTAGGTCAACATAGGGAACTGGCCAAGCACATGGAAGAATCCTCTCAAAACTACAACCTCCCACCCTCCCTTCTAGCGGTTTAATCTCCTCTATTCATGTTCCTATAAAACAAAGAGAAGAGTTTGAGACAAAGACACATTATATGACTCAAACTCTAAGGTACGACATTAGAAATAGAGAAGAAAGTGGAACTTTCTATCATCCTATACCCTCTGTCCATGGATTGTCCCGGACTCACACCAGATGACAAAAGATACTACTAGATGTTGCCTTGTGAATTTTTAGAACTAACACGTATTTCCCATACCTTATGTCTCTGTATATCAAGTATGTCCACACGAAACCCCTTAGTGAGAAGTTTGAGAACCCTCGTTTGTGAACCGTGGCATATTTGGACGCTTTGGGGGTCTTGTACCAGCCCTTTAAATTTCGTTCATTACATAAGACATGAAAATAGTGGCAAAATTAAAAACTGTTCACTAATTAATTTATAAAAATACATCTTGTCATAATTCTTAAGAATCTCATTGTCACAAGTAGCAGCTACAATGTTAAGACACAAAATAATATCTTAGGGACACGACCCTTTACAATTAAAAGAGAAATCATAATACGTCTTAAATATAAACTAGAACACCATAGCTATGTCCTCGAGAATATGGAGGACTACCAAATCTTGAGAGAGTAGATATCCCAAGCTTCACCTCGAATGCTTCCCAAAAGCCTTCAACCGATACTTTAAGTATACAATGTATAGGGTTAGTACAGATATGTAGCAGATGTATGTAAATAATGCGAAAACTTGCAAAAAGGGACATTTTAGTAAATAACATTTACATGACACTTCTGTAAAATTTCATGATTTAAGAAGTAAAAGAACATAAGAAACATCATTTCATTATAATACTAATATAGAGACTCTCAAAATTTTAAGATTTATAGAACACATTACAATAAAACCATAGTGCAAGATCCTGGAACCCTTTTCCCTAGAATTACCTACCTCAATTAATCCTCAGAATCCCTAGTAAGGCAGAAGTGACCACCTAAACCCCCTTCAAGTCACACCAAAAGGATTCCTTAAGACACCACCATAGCCTTAACTTTCGTAAGGGAATCAATCACACTCCTAATTACCACAATCCCAAACGACCTTCTACGAACTTCATGTAAATGGCCCTCATCCGAATAGTACTTATAGGTCACACTAGTCAATGTGAGCGTAAAGTCTTCCATACTGCTCAATTCCAGTTAATGCTCCTATGGCTTACCTTGAATTTAAACACTTTACAATGACTTAATCAAATATACAATAAACTAGGCCAAACATCGTGGTGAGCTAAAGAGACTACAAAGATAGTGAACTTCCAAGGTATTGCCAATGAACAAGTGAGCTCATTTCCATAGAAGTTTCCCCGCCGAGGTTATCCTAAGACTTTCCAATATAAGACATGAAGGAAATGTCTAAACACCTCATTCAATGCACACCATGGAGTCTGTAAGACTACCTACCACAAGCTTATTCTGCTCGGGAGAACAAGTCACCACTCAAAACACAATACTTTAGAAGAACACTCAACAAACCACCAAAGACTCCCCTTTTAAAATGCCTACTTAGTGCAATGGATAGATAGTGTCCAATACCACCACCTACCTTAAGTAGTACACTCTTTTTAGAAGGTTTGGCACCAAGTCTTCCCTTTCAGAAGGTCCTACCTAGTGCAATGGATAGATAGTGTCCCATACCTCCGCATACCCTAAGTAGCATGTTCTTTTAGAAGACTTAGCTCAATCAATTCTTTTTGTTGGACTTATCTTAAACAACATAGACCATGAGAGCTAGACATGGAATCCCGATTATAACCCCTGTTGAATGACGGATCCTCACTTGCCTACAGTAAGGTCATAATTTTTAGCTTTTACGCGGCTTTCCCAATAGCTACACTTATGCGGGCACATAGTTAAGGGATAAGGAGATTTCTACAAGTAACTCATTGTCTAGTAACAAGGATTACTTATCTCAAGAGTTACATTGGAATACAACATCTCAACTCACAAAGTTAACCGCCACTTCTTCATATCCTCTCGGTGCTAGACATAAACCCCACGGATTCTAAATATTATAAACTTTAGGTTAAGGATAACTAATGAACACCACATCTCAACTCACGAAGAGAATTCATCCTCCGACCTATCTTATAAAGTTCTTAGGATGTAGTGAGGTTGCTACGAGACACTTCATCTCAACTCACGAAGAGTGTCCACCTCAAAACTCCTCTAGTCACTCAACTTAACTTCACATAATCATATACTTCATTTAGACATAATCTAGGTCAAACATGCAATTCAACTTCACAAAACACAAGACAAGACTTATCTTCATTTTCACTTCATATCACATATTAGGCATTCGAAGCCACACTCACAAAAGATACTAAGTAATAACAAGTTCATCAAATAAACACCGCAACCAAGAAGGTAGACCGTACCACTCAAGAGCAATTTATCATAAGAATTACACAATATGAGCAACTTACCGTATAATCAAGCCATCACTAATTATAACAAGTTTCTCAATATTCCAAGATACTAAGGCCCTTAGGGCAGTAGCTAAACCAAAATAACAACATAAGAAAACCAAAATTCATACCCTACACAAACTTGCTCATCTTAACAAAAGTTCGAAATATGCATATACATGAGTTCATTAGGTTTTTAACATTAAAATCCTCAATTCATACTAGAATAAACACATTTAAATCATTAAAACACTTTTACAAGAAGAACCATGCTTAAAATCAAAGATAGAAGAAAATAGAGTTTGAAAACCCTTTTTGAAATCTTTTGGAAATGACTCCTTGAATGGAAGAGGGTTCAAGGATGGATATAATACCTCAAATGCAAGACAAACCACTGATTTTTTATGAAGAACACGTCCCAACCAGCCCTCCAACTTCTTCTTGACTTCTATCTTCCAAAGAGATTTGAGAGAGAATTCTAAGGGAGAAGGGTTTTGGTTTTAGGAAATGAAGTCTAAAATTAGGTCTTAGGGTTTGAAATACTTTATTATATCTAAATAACCCTAAAAATAACTCCCTACGGTCATAAAATACTTTGAGTGAATTTACCAAACACCCCAAGACTTCACTGGCAGAAGACAGTTTTTGCAGGCAGCACAAACAGTTCCCTACAGATGGGCCATTTTTTAACCAACGCCCCGGCGATGGGGTGTCGTTGGTTGAGACTGAAACTCTCCAATGTGCAGGATTCCATGTCCAAACGACCAGGTCGAGGGTCCGTCTTCTGGTCTACTAGCCATTGATTGGCTCGTTGACTGGTCACTGCTTTTTGGCAGTTTTGTCTAAGTGTTGAGCTCCTCTTCTAGGTCCCCTCGTGGGTCCTAGATGGAGTTGTACCCGGACATTAAAACCCTAAACATAGTCTTCTAGTTCTTAGTAACACCTCACATCAATTTCAAGCAAAACGAAAACGTAAAACTCACTCAAACACCTCAAGAAACACAAGTACTTTCTAAAGTTTATCTTCCGAACGTCATGGACGTTCTTGGATGTTTGATCTCCAGACTTCATAAACTTCCTAAGAACACTTAAGTAACTCATTTTAAAATAAAATTAACTCAAGAAACAGTCACGAGGCTCTAGTTCACCTTAGTTCGTTTTGGGGCGTTACACAAAAATCAAATTTGATCTCCATTGTTGAAATGCAAGAATCAGATATTGAGAACTCCCAGTTCAAATTAAGCATGATCTAATTGAAAACGAAGCAAAACTTTATCATATGTGATACTCTGTCGATATAATGATATTCTATTGGTATCATATATGATTGAAATTTTTTAAATAAAAAATAAGAAACAATTAAGAGATAATTATTAAAGTCACAATTCTTTTTATTAAACTCAAAATTAGAAGAAAAATGTATGCTTTGTGATACTCCATTGGTATATTGATATCATATGAGACTGAGCTTAATCCTTTGTGATAATTTGTTAGTATATTGAGACCGTGCCTACATGGCACCACCAGAAATCAGAAAGCCAGAATTTCCTTTTAATTTATTTATTTTCAAATCTAACCTTCTCTTTTCATGAAAAGTTGTGATTGTATGAAAAGTTGTAATTTTTATGCAAAAATGCGAATTTTATATCAAAAGTTGTAACTTTTGTGAAACGTTGTGACTTTTATGAATAGTTGCGACTTTTATGAAAAAATTGTGACTTTTATGAAAGGTTATGACCTTTCCGAAGGGTTGTAACTTTTTCAAAGAGTTGTGATATTTCTGATAAAGCACAATAAATATTTGTTCACACTAGCCTTTGTTGTCCATAAATAAAGAAATTTCCTGCCACTATTATTTGTAGGTTTTTTCCTGTTGTCGGGTAGTTGAATTCAAATATATTAATTAAGCTTCTTATGAAGTTTATTTCATTAACGAAACTTCCTCCTGTTTCATGGTGCTCAATCTTTACTATAATTCATAACGATTCATGTAATTACAAAAATTTCTTTTTCTATTTTTGTGACTTTTTTTTAACTTTGTAAAACTTTCAGCAAAGATGATTTGAAAATTGATCTTCTCTTTTGGCCCTTTCTATAGATTTCTCCATATATACAAAAACAAATTGATTTTGATTGCAATGCGGCATTACTACACTCACCTATCATTCAACAATTCATAACAATGTTGAAATTGTTGAATTTATTATATTTGATTCTTTAACAAAATATTTATTTCTACCACTATTATTTGTAGGTCTTTTTTTGCTATAGGAGAGTCGAATTCAAATACATTAATTAAACTTCTTATGAAGTGTGTTTAATTCCTCAAAGTTTTCTTCCTCCTATTTCATGAAGATCAATCTTTTATTGTAAGTCATAGTGTTTTATGTATCTATTGCTATTTGGTGATTTTTTTCGAACTATGTTAAAAGTTGATGTTAGGATGATTAAAAATTTATCTTCTCTTTGTCTCTTTCTATAGGTTTTTTCATATAGTTTTTGGGAATTTTCTTGTGGGTTATGTTATATATGATAGAACACAACAACAAATATGTGATACTCCCTCTATCCCAATTTATGTGACTCACTTTTCTTTTTAGTAAGTCCCAAAAAGAATGACACATTTATATATTAAGTAACAATTTACCTATAAAATGTATATTTGACCCTTAATAAAATGATTTACACTCACACAAATTTCTATCATTCATTGTGCACCACAAGTTTTAAAAGTCTTCCTTTCTTTCTTAAACTTTAAGTAGAGTCAAACTACCTCACACCAATGGCACGAGAATTACTAATACTATACGGAACCAATGATGAAGTTTGTTTTAAAAAAAAACAAACAATTGTTCTCTTGCTTGCCACCGTTTGTATATTATTTGGATTATTTTTTAGGTACAAAATTCGTATGTCTTTACACTCTTCCTATAATATTAGTATCGACACAATTAGTTCACTTCTTTTATCGCAAATTAAGTAATTTTTCATACTTCTTCGTCTTTTTTTTTTGGGCATAACAAGATATCAATTTTTCTTAAAATTAACAAATGTTCAAATACACTATAACAAAAGTATTTTTTATCGGCAATAAATTATATATGCACATTAATGGAAGAGCGCTAGAGCCTTTACCGAGATCAATTAATTTCATTAGATTCAATGTTGCTATAAACTTTAGGAACATTTATAGACAGTACCAATTTCCATTGAAAATACATATTTAGTGATAATTACGTTATTAATTTTCGTTAAAGATCATTTTTACTATAGTGATAATCTTTATTTTGATAATGTTTTTTTGTGTGCATTTTGATAAAGAAGTAACAACTCTTTCTTTTTAATTATTTTAATTAAAGTTATGAACAATAAACTCAAATACAACCAGATAGACTATCTTTTTGAAAAATATGTTAAGCAACATGCCTTTTTCTTCTTCATTGCTAGGTGTGTAAGGTTGTCTTTATTATTATTTGTGGATATTTTTGAGTTCAAGTGCTGACAAAATTATGCTGTGAAATTTTAGTATATTGTGTCAAAATTTTGGTTCAGAATATCCAATTATAAACAGTTTCATATAGATATTAATTCTTTGTAAATGCATACTATAAACAATAACTATGTCTCAATCTCCAAATAAGTTGGGGCTAGTGATATGAACCTACCACACTTGAACAGACTATGCTGAACAGTGGAGGAAAAAACTTTTATGTTACGAATAATTTTAGGTGGTACATTTTCATAACGTATACATATACATCATACTAAGTAAAACTAGTTGTGTGTATGTTCAATAAGAAAGGAGCTAAAGATTTTCCATTTGAGATTAGTTAAATAAGTTCTTGAATGGACGTGATGTTCCACTTTACTTGGGAGTGTTGTTGTTCGAGGATTTTTTTGGTCTCTTCTCTAATGTCTAATGTTGCTCTTTATAACTTTTTGGAATTTAGAAAATTTCATTACTTCTGACCAACTATTACTACAGAGATTTTCTTAGACTTCTTTCTTATATTTAAGATTTCTCTATGAATCATACATTTTGTATAGAAAAAATAATAATTAAGAAATATAGCACTTTAAGATATTGGAGGAACACTTTGCCTTAAGATAAAATGGTCTTCACAATGTGGTGTATATATAAAAAAATATGAATATTACCGAATGATCATATATAAAATTAATAAAATAATTCAATCCCGTGTGAAATACGGGTATTTTACCTAGTAAAGAAATAGTTAATTGAAAAATAGTTAAAATAACAAACTTATTTATTGAACTCTAAATTAGTAGAATATATGTTCTTTGTGATACTCGTCGGTATATTGATACCATATAGGACTGATCTTAATCCTCTATGATACTCTATCGTTGTCATATAGGATTAATTCTTTGTATCGATATATTGATACCCTATCGCTATCATATAGGGCTGATTTATTTTTAAAAGAAATAAATAAGAAACAATTAAGAGAAAATTCTCTAAGTCAGAATCCTATTTATTAAACTCTAAATTAGTGAAAATATATTTTATATTTTTTAAAACTAAAAGTATTGAAGAATCGGAATGTACCTCAATGATATCATACAATATGTAAATATCGTAATGGTATCATGGATGACCGAGTAATATCATCGAAGGAATGAACTTACCTCGATGAAAGAATTGTTCAATTGCTCATTGATACCACCAAAGTATATTATACTTTGATAGTATCAAAGAGGAAGAAGTAGTTTTTCCATGAACGCTGCTCAATTATTCTTTGATACCAATAAAGTACATTCATATAATGTAATATATTGTGATGGTATCAAAGAGAAAAATAAAGGATAAGAAGTCACGTCAACGTGTAAATAAAAATAAATATATGTCATTTTAAAATTAAAAAATGGTATGAAAATAATGGGGCATTTAAGGATAAATATTTTACTTTTCTTTTGAGGTGTAAGTGTTTTTTCTAATAAAATATATAATGTCGCGTAAGTCATTGCTTCCATAATTAGAAAGACTGCTGGGGGATTGCGATGCGTGCGTGCATTAATTAGTTTATTTTGTATACTAAAATTTAATCCATAATTAGATGATATTAAAAATGACAATTTTTTTCAAAAAAATTGGCAATGCCTTAAATCACGCCAATTTGCATTGTCATACTACCCATTATTAAACAACCATCTATATTTAGTTGTTAGTGTGTAAAAACATAAAATATATTTTAGAAAAATTGTCAATTTTTCATTAAAAAAATGCAACATATTTCTGAACATCTTATATTGATTTGGGCTA
This sequence comes from Solanum habrochaites, assembly GCA_027704765.1. Lineage (NCBI taxonomy): Eukaryota > Viridiplantae > Streptophyta > Magnoliopsida > Solanales > Solanaceae > Solanum > Solanum habrochaites. Next base: position 18,488 of record JAKWJA010000942.1, on the reverse strand, counting down.
AGATTTGTCTTCAAACCATGGATTATATTGTTATTTATAGATTCACATATACATTAGCTTCAATTAGAAATAAATATTACACATGAAATCCGATTCACTGGATATGCATAAACAAAAATTAATAATGGAATACATAACAATATAATAATGATAAACTTATAATGATACAATATAAATAAATACAATGAATATACATACATTGAATATAGAGGGCATACCAACTAAATATACATTCATATCATATAAAAATGGATAGAATAAATATAATTCACAATTTATTGAATAAGTATGCTGTAAATACACTAATACACCTATTGTTTGAATATGGAATACATATATTTGTTTGATAACTAAATGTATCCATAGATAATAACGTATTAAAGTATAATTTTTTTTTGACTACGCTCTGTTGATTTTTTTAAAAAAAATTCATTTAATGTATGTGTACATGTATGATACTGTATAGATATATCAAAATGGTATAGTATATAAAAGAAAAAAGGAATACATGTTATTGATAACTAACACATTTTCATGTATAAGAAACTCAACATGATGGGATATATCAACTATAGTTTGCAATTCATGTGGAAGTTTTGTAATGATACGAACACAAAAAATTATACAGTATTCAATTTTTGGATTCAAAAAACGTGGGAACTAAGTAATACAAATTAATGGGAAATGATAAAATACTCTTTTTGTGGTTTATGTTGGGTCTTCGGGACACATGTTTGGTCTTTTTGTAAAACTTTTTTATATATATTTTGAAGTTTGAACACCATCCATTTGGATCTTTATGGGGTCATTTTGATTTTTATCAAATAATGTAATATCTCGTGTAATCTTCTTCATAATATTAATTTTCACATTTTAATGGAAAAAATAAAAGGTTCAACTAAAATACAATTAATTTAAAATTATAGACACTCTTATATAAATACTATGAAAAATTTAATTAAGGAGAATAAATTGATCCTATCTGAAAAATAAGTATACCGAATAGATGCAAAAATCGGACAAATTAGATCTTGAAAGATTTTGAATTTTTTTTTACATTGATTTAAGTTAATAATATAGAAAGATCAAATCGGAAACATAGGGAGTTGTGGGCTTGTGGCCGAGAATGACACCTAGACAAAGCATATTGGCATGCAAGTTTAGCTATAGTTTTTCCTTTTGAAGAACCACAAAAATCACTCCTAGAATTAATCCAAAAAAAATTAAACTAAAAATAATTGGAAGAAAATACAAAAATTTATAATTAGGAATATTGATAAAAAAAAGCCATTGGTGAGGAATAATTAATTATTAGTTTAATATTAAATACGTTCCTATTTATTTATTATATTTATATTAAATATAAAAAACTGACATTCATAATAATTAAAACTAAACTTTGCATTTATTATTAATTCCATCAGTCATATAACATAAAGAATTAAACTATAGCTATTTTATTTACATATATATTGATGTTTGCCATATTCTGTAGTTTTTCCTACTTTAAATGAATAAATAGATGTAAACAATTAAGTGGGAAGTTGAGGTGAAATGTTTGAGCTTCATTATTCATTTGAAATGTATTTTTTATGATTAAGCTGGAGTATATTTAGGTATGAGTAGATGTGTGAGTGGAATTGAAAAGGAAAAAGTGGATTGGAATTAGTTTATAAGAAGTAGTAGAAAAGGAAGATGTAAAGGCAAGGTGGTGAAAGAAAAGGGAGAATCCATCTTTCAATCATAGTAATCTGTCTTTCGCCGGAGGATTTGAAGACTTTAGTGTATCAATATAAACATAATTAAATATAATGTTTAAGTTAAATTTAAAATAAAAATAAGCTTTAGGAGGTTTTGAACCTAACCGTAGTTTACAATGTGGAATCTCTTGCTTTTATCAATTGCACAAGGAACTTCTACATTTTCTATGTGATACAATCGGTAAGTATATTTCTAGATTTCTACCAGTTTTTTTTCAAAATATATATATACTATATATATATAATATATATATTATATATATATATATCTATTATGACTTGTTTTCTTAAAGTTTACGGTGCCGCGCCAAGCTCGTTGGACCACCCTTGTGTCGTTGCCATAATACCAATCATACTCATGATTGGGGGTGAAAAAAACATTTATCAATATATTTTATATGAATCTAACGAACTACTACGACTACATCTTTTAATTACTTTTGTACTGCAGTGTCATATCGCCAATTTGAAACTATGAACTACGAACAATCGATCTTATAAGTTCATAAAGTTTGACTCAACTCTAATGAAAGCATTGTTGTACCGAAAAATACAACTTACTCATGTTGTTTCACGCAGTCAACACACAAAGATATCACATTTAATTTCTGAATGTTCGTCCCTACTACTTGATCTGGGAACTGCGAAGGAACACCATATGTATGCTTAAGTCACACCTACAGCACAGCGGAACCACAATTTTTCGTCGAGCGGATTCAAATCTAAAGACATAAATACATGAAGAAGCCAAGGAATTCCAAAATATACTATATATATACATAAATATAATCCCTCTGTTTCAGTTTTGTTTTTGAGAGTCAAAACAGTTTGTTTGAATTAAATTATGCAGGAAATTTTCGAATGAAATTTATATATTTGTAAATTATGTAAAAAGTATTATAAGTTATAATAACTGACAATACACAAAGATAAAAAATTTTATAGTCAAAGATAGACTTGTTTGAATCTCGAAATCCAAAAGATGTCAATGGCGTAGGGATTAATTTTGACGTTAAATATATAACGTAATTTTTCAACAAACATTGTGGTAACTAGTTTCCAAGCTCCGCCCATGCTGCTACAACAGGGAGGATATATATATGTCCTCACTTTTTATGCAACATCTTGAACTATAAATTATTACTCCCTCCATTTAAAAGGAATATCCCTTTGCTTTTTTGGCAATCCTTTTAAATTTAACTTTTCACGTAACATGTTTAAGACCACAAGATAAAATAGTTTTCCCCATACATTTGGGGCTAAACTTTAAGTTTAGACACTACGATTGAAAAGTCTTTTCTTTTATTTTCTATAACTCCGTTCCCATCAAACAAGTCTTCTTTTTTAACGAAAGAGTATAGTTTTGATGATTATGGTTTCAAGGAACATGTTTTCCTATAGTGTGTAACTTGTGTATGTTTTGAAGGGAAAAAATGATAGTTAAACAAAACATATATGGGGTATAAAGGACGAATAAGATGAGAGGAAACATGCATGTTTAATATAATCATGTACTAATTAGAAGTGTATATAGAGAAAAGTGGAAATTAGTAATTACCTTACCATGTTTTTGTCGTAGCAGGATTAATAATGACATGTACCTGAAGGACCTGGCATGTAGGGCAGAAAGAAGATGTCGCCACGGACCCACTTCCAACTTTCTCTCCAGTTTAATTTTAATTTTAATTTCCATATATATATATATATATATATACTATAGATATATATATATATATCATATTATATATATATATATATATATATATATATATATATATACATATATTAAGAAGTAATCAAAAGTCGCAAGCTCATCCTTGGCTGCAACTCTTTCTTCCTGAACCAACATGCAAGGCCATTTCATGATCCTCATTTTTACTCTCTCAACAGCACTATATTTTTTGATATGATGAACATTTATGTTATGTATGTGTGTGTGTATATATTATACACACACAAAATTAATTATTTTTTTCCATGTCCAAAATGGAGGACCTTACGTGATGAAGACAGCTCGAGGAAATGGACCCAGATTTATTTATGTCAAAGGATAAGGTTCCTTTGCCCTCTATTTCCTCAAATTTTGAGCATTCCCTAATCTTACACGACTATTTTACCCACATATCATAGGAACATAACTGACCTACATATTAATCTTCTTAGTGTAGCCACCAAGTGCCTTGTGGCAAAAGACAGTTAGTGGTGCATTTTCACAACGCATATAGTGTGCTTAACTGTACTCCATCTCTATCTTTAAACATCCCAAAATATCTATTGAGGGACCTCTCAAAACTCTTTTTCGTACACTATTATTTTCAGTCTGGAAGTTGAACTAATTAAGGATGCATCTCATCAAACACATAATAACAGCTATGCCTTCTTCTCTGAGATTCTTCTGTCTCAACTTTTCCATAAAGAAGTGACTTTCGAATACACTTATCTGTGCGTGTCGCTCTATATGTCTCACATATAATCAGTTGCATACTTTAGTATCTCCCGTACCACCGTTACATCAGACGTCATTAATATATTTCTTTTGAAAGTGTCACAGCATATAGATAGATAATATATATATATAATATATAGATATATTGGCCTCAAGAAACCACAAAATAAACCTTAGACCTGATTCAGTTGAGTTAATATCTGATAACTATAAGGATACACTTTTGATTAGTGGTTATTCAACTTATTCTTGTAATAAGTACTTGAGTATACGTGTAGAAGTTTTTCTAAAATACAAATTGAATGTGTCTGATAAACTATTCTATGATCATATTTTTAGTTGCTCAACTATTCTATGATCATATTTTTAGTTTGCTCATGGTTTCGAGAATTTAATAAAATTTACTTGACCAACTTAAGAGTAAAAAAATTTGTTGAACCTTAAATTATTATATGGAATTACACGTTTTATGGCAGTTCAAGTTGATGGCTGTAATGCTGTGGGAGAGGATAATTAATTTAGAAGATAGCAAATGGTTAGTTTGAATTTACATTCCTTACTCCTATTTGTGGAAGTTTAGAGGTGCTAGTAGTTCTTTTTCTTTTTATGGTTCCAATTGAATGTGTCACGTGCATGCATATCCTTACAGTCCCTCGAAAAGGCAAAACAAAAAAAAAGATTGTAAGAAAATGACGTAATAGAAGAAAATATTTCAGAAAAGGACGTCTAAAAGAAAATGATGACCTCAAAGATGCAAGGCATATAGACTAATAACGCTCAATTCTGCTTCCCTAACCAACCTATTAATTTAATTTGTAACACCAACGATCACCTTTATGTCTCTCCTGTACTCCCTATCCTCCGTCAAACAATAGTTGTTTATCATATTAAATATAGTTGTCCAATAATATATGCTTAGTTCAAAAAATTATGAGACGCATAATTTATTTTTTTATATATTTTATTTTTATTATTTCCTCTGTTTCAAAAAGAATGACTTTCTTTACTTTTTAGTTTGTTTTAAAAAAATGACCTCTTCTTATTTTGGTAATATTTTAAAATTTCAATTTTTCCAACGTGACATTTTGAGGCCACAAGATATAAATGACAATTTTTGCTATATTTATGCTTTATATAATGACTTAATTTGGTCAAACCTCAGTATAAATATTAACAACGAATTGCTAGCCTTTGTCCATAATATTATAATCATAAATGATGGGCATCATTTAAGTACACTATATTTTTAAAAAAAAAAACATAAATGTACCCCTTAGACGTCATATGTGGAGAGTACCTCCTGATGCGACCGGTGTCATCGTCCTCTCAGAGGACTCAGACAAGCCCTCAGCATTCGTCATAACATGTCATCAGTTAAAATTGTGAAAAAATTAAAAAAAATTAATATTATGTAAAGTATACTTAGACTTCATACTTAACAATCATGAGAACATACATAGAGGATTTGTATAGAGAGCTGGCTGTGTCAAAAAAACATCTAATAGTACTATTGAACTTAGGCCAATAAAGTCATAACCGCCATATGACCTTAATATAGAAACAAAAAAGTATCTTTAACAACTACTAAAGTCTTCATAAGCTCGAATAAAAAATATAGCATCGTCGCCGAACATGAGACCCACCACACTTGGAGACAGAGTACCAACTTCTTCAATCGGGACCTTCAAGAAGCTTCATTACCGACCTACATTTGTAGTAATAAGGTAATGAACTTAGTACGCCACAATTTCTAAATTATGTATATACCATAAATATTAAGGTAATGCATGAAAACGATCAATTTCTTAAAAGCATGCTACGTCATTTTGAAAAACTTCAATGCAGAACCTACCATAGAATATATACAAATTAAGGATTCCATCAAACATAAATCATGGTCAAAATCAAGGCATACTATCATAGAGTCCATTTAACATTTCATAGTCAATAGATTAATATAAACATTAATACAAAACACTTACAAATGATCCCATCCTCACCCACCTAAAGTGCAATGTCAGTGAAGCCCATAACCCCCACACAAACCGCAGTAACAAATAGGAGACATAAGTAAAGCTTGCTTCATATAACTTTTACATAGTAGTCAATCTATCATATAACAATATAGTCAATAACATGGTTCATCAAATAACCAACATCATATAACAGTAACATCATATAATCAAAGCATCCATCCTTCCATGTAATCATTCACTAAGAAAATTCTCATAGGACTGTCCCTTAGAGTCCAGTTGTGGCAATGTCTAGGTAGAGCCCTTCGCCCTACCTATACTGTAGAAGACTCCTCACAGTCACCCTAGTCGCAAGGTCCCATTTACTTGTCTTTTTATTTTTACTTGAGAACTTCGTCCTTAACCAACATAAAAAGTGAGCTAAATATGGATTCCGATTCATAAAACTCAACCGAGTCCGAAAGAAGGTGTTTCTAATAACCGGCCAAATAAAACCAAAATGACATAGTTCTAGGCGGATCCACTAGCTGTATCCTAGGTGGCAACATAATTCAAGACTAGGAGTATATTAGAGACCTCATAGTTCTTACATTACATGAAATGCCTCTAACTCACGCAGTCATTGTGCAACATAAAGTCGAGAACTAGGAGATGTATTAGAGACTCATAGTTCTACATTACATGAAAGCCTCTAACTCACGAGAGTCATTGTGAAACTACTTCCACTAGGGAAGGGACACCTCTCATATCTAGTTCATCGGTGCTAAGCTAAAGTCCCTTTTGATTAGCCTTTAAGTCATCATTTATTCATAAATGTTATCATAATTCATAGGAGATTAAATCCTTTTATACATATGATCATAAGCTCTTTAGGATTAGATGAGAATTTCCTTTCATCGTAAATCTTCGTTTGTGAGATTAACATATCATAAATCATCTTGTGTAAAGCATACAAGAGAATATCATAAACTTGTATTATCATATTCTTATTATGATCTCACAATTTAACATATTCATAGCCCAACATATATGCATTGCAACATCGTACAATCTTCATTAACATTGTAACATCATTTATAGGCAAACATAAACATCATAGAGTAATCATGATTTTAGAAGACTTACCTCTTGCTTCTAAGATCCTTATTCAACAACTTATATTCAATATACAAAAACCATCTAGCAACGTAGTGAAGTACTCAATAGCATAATCTATACTAACTCTTCAACTTACAAACAAGATTAGTTCGTAACGTAGAATAAGGGAAAGAGTCATTTAGGAGTTCATTCAAGTCATAGTCCCAATCCCAACAATTACATGTTATCAAGTAGTAGGCATACCCTATTCGAAACCATGTGTTTGACAGGGACATGCGTCACACGAAATTCAAGTATTACAAGTCAAACATTCGACAAAATATACTAAATCAACCATAGAAAACAATTATTTTCCATCGATAGTCTTAAATATAGAGTTAGGAAGAAAACCCGTATTTGTAGAGTAAAAACCCTAGAGTTTGAATTATTTGAAAAATATCTTTGAAAGGACTTCCTTGGAAAGGAATCTAAGATGAAAAACCGTTACCTTATTTGATACTATCCCCTGATTTAGGATTGAAAAACTTGAAGTCTTCATCTTCTTCCTTAAGCTCTTCTTGTTCTTCAATAGAGTTTGTAAAAGAGAGATTTCCTGAGGGAGATGGGATAAATTCGTTTGATTTGGTTTAAGTGTTTAAAAAGTGATCTAAAACTGACCTAAATTCAACATATAGTCGTCTCACAAAATACATAAAATACCCTTCACTTAAATAGATATTTTTGTGAAGTTAAATTACCAAAAATATGATTTTAACAAATCTGGGAAGTGGCTGCGCGTAGAGGGGCTAATTCCCATTCTTTTACTGAAATTTTGGGTCGAGGCAGTGTGCCTCGTGACAACCTCGCGAGGATAGGCTGCCTCTCAAATATTGAGGCAGTACACTGCAGGTGGGCTGCGCGTCGTGCAATAGCCCCTCCAATCTGTCTGCTCGCCCAAGTTTGGGTCCTTCCCAAGGACCTTTCAGGTGGTCCTTGGGGTGACGTTATCGGATGTTTGGACCCTTGGTACTATATAATACCTATACTAAGTATTTTTACTAATTTAAGACTTAATTTGACACTTCAAAACCTTTACCAATCATAGGGACGTTAACTAGTTCAAATTAGCTAGTTTCCCGATGTCAATGTCCTTCTTTGTCGTTTTGGATCTAACCTTTTCCAAATGAACTTATTACATTAATATAGGTCTTGAAATATTATTTTGAAAATTATTTAATATATTAATCTCTAGTCTAAGTCATGAAATTTGAGGAGTGTTACATTATCCCCCCCCCCCAAGGAATATTGGTCCCCGAATGACATTAAAATCTTTTTGCAGGGTAAGGATATAATCAATACTAGCAGTCCAACCAACAACAACATAAAATCATAATTATTCACAACACATAGGAGTACTTCACAAATCCTTTCAACACATATCACAACATCACACATAACACTCAAGTTATGATGCCCAACATATAAGAGCTCTATATTCATAACACATAGTGAGGAACTTCCTTCTCATCATAAGCTCAAAATACATCAAGGAGATACTTGTTATCATTCTTCTCAAGACAACAATAAAACAACAAAATCTCAAGAAGACAAAATTCATACATATAAGTGCAAGAATAGAGTATGAAAGCATTTTCTTAAAACTCTAGTTGGTACAAGTTTTACCAAAACATGCACCTATTCAGAAACAAGTCAAATTCATGATTATTCATTAAAATCTTTACTAAGAGGAATGTCTAACCTCGAGGAGTAAAAATATAAGGGTAGTGGGACTTCATGTTGGATTTGGCCTCCCATGTTGCACCCTCAACAAGATGGTTCCTCCATAGAACTTTTATGGAGGCAACCTCTTCTCAACTTCTTCACTTGGCGATCTAGGATTTCAACCGAAACCTCTTCATAAGAGAGGTTCTCATCCACCCCTAAACTCAATAGGCCAAATATACATCCTCGGCCGCCTATGCATTTCTCTGACAGCATGGAACATGAAAAACCGATGAACCGAAGCCTAGTTCCATTAGGTAGTTTCAGTTCATAGGCAACTTTTCCAACCCATTGTAAAACCTCATAAGGACCAACATACTGGGGACTTAACCTCCCCTTTATAGCGAATCTCATCACCCCTTTCATAGGTGAAATCTTCAAATGAACATATCACCTATTTCAAATTCAAGATCTCTTCTTCTATTGTCGGCATAAGACTTTTACTGACTATAGGCTGTCTTCAATCTATCTCTTATGATTCGAACTTTCTCTATAGCCTCATAGATAATCTCTGGACCAAGGAGTAATGACTCCCCAACCTCAAATAATCCAACCGGGGACCTATATCTTCTACCATAAAAAGCTTCAAAAGGTGCCATGGAGATGATCGAATGGTAGCTATTGTTGTAGGAAAACTCAATCAAAGGTAGATGATCATCCCATCTTCAAGGGTCTTAATGGTACTTTCCACACTCCTGGGATTTATTTGCCCCAATTCCTTACTGACTGTCTGAGGCCACTGGGTACAACCTTAAGCAGTGCTTAAGATTCCTTGATTAACCTTAACCTTTTATAAACTTTCCAAAAATGCGAAGTGAATGGTTACCCCTATCCGAAACGATAGACCAAAGGAATCCCATAACGACCACAATCTCATAATGTAGATTCTGCTAATCTTTGGCCAGTATCAGTAGATTACAGGAATAAGTGGGACGATTTGGGCACCTAATCCAAAATAACCCATATTGAATCATTTTGCCTCCGTGTTCAAGGCAACCGCAACAAAAAAATTCATAGTAGTGGGCTCTTTGCTCACTTCCAAGTAGGGGACCATCCATGATTTGGGTAAACAGCCGGTTTAAGATCTAACTTTAATTTGTTGTCATTTTCGGGGACGCACCTTTGTGTGTGCGCATCTGAATCCTTGCTACACTCTCAAACACACTTGTACTATCGCGCTCTTATTAAATGTCGTACACAACCTCTCCAATAGACCCTCTCTCACGTTCATGAGACATTTTTGTGTCACCCAGATGTAAGAATAAGAAGCCTGTGTCTTCTCTTCTAAATTCGATATCTAAAATCTCAATCCATAGTACCAGCCCGGTACACATTCTTCCTTGGTAACCTAGAACACACCCATATCCCCCTGGGAGAATGACTCCATTGACCTACCAAGTTTCGATTTCCTTCAACTAGCTTTCCTTCACACTCCGACCCATCCCGAGTCAGTTGTCATCAAGTGATGCTCCTCCCCGTCGGCTTAATCGATCATTTTCAACCTCGCTCGCAACTACCGTACCTGGGCACAGTCTTAAGAACTCTCTCACCAGTGCCTTTATGCATGTGTACCATGAAACACATTTGGAGAATCGTCTAACTTCACCCCTAATTTGACAGACAACCTATGAACATCTTTAGCGAAGACGTATCGTCTTTCTTCCTCCTCGTTTCCCACACATGCTCAGCACACAACCCATAGACGTACGACCCTCAAAGCATCTGCAACCATATTTGGCCTTGCGCAGGGTGGGTAAAGTGACACTCATGTTGTAATCCTCACAATTCTACACCATCTGCTCTGTCCGAGATTAACTTTTGTTGTGTAAACACATCTTGAAGACTTTATGGTCATTTTAAATATGCATCCCAACTATGCGCAATGCACCCTACATCCTAGGCGACGTTATTTCGCTCATCGTCTGCTCTGCCACACATGCAAAAAAAATTCTCCTTTCTCGGCTTGTCTAAACGGTCTACACCGTTCGTATCTAACTCAAGATCAGGAGGTCTGCATCTGGCTTTCTCTATCTGTGATCTATCGAACACCTTTCACACGAAACTGACGTGTGCGCCACCGATACAAGTACAGCGCATTTCTACCACACACCTCATCGTTCACAGATGGATCTTGCGCCGTTGACACACAGAACCACGCTCCTATCACTCCAAGCCGACTCGGGAAGCATCACAATAAACTGTCCAAAAAAAAGACTTATTACCCTTCCCCCCGGTAAGGTCAACATCGAGCGGAGTAAGAATATCTTTTAACTCTTTGAAAATTTTTTCACACCGCCTCCGGCAACTCAAACTTTCACCCTTTGAGTCAAGGTTGTCAAAGAGAAGCAAATGGACAAAAATCCCCAGTGACCTTTTTGTGCCCACACATACAATTACACCCCACTTACAGCGCATGCGACTGCCTATAGTATCACGGGTAGGAGGTCAAGGTCTAGACCCCGCATTCTGTCTTAAGATTCGAATCGACCACTTCCCCCTCACCAGAGATAACATGGCCAGGAATCGGTAAACTACCAGTCAACCTCAACCAAAAAAACTTTTCCCAAAAAAAAAAAAAAACACTTACTAAATTTGGCAATAAATTGGTGTTTTCTTGAGGACTTGCCACAGGACAACCCATGAAATCTCATGGGTTCATTTTGCATTTTCATTGTTGAGTATATAAAAATATCATCAATGAACACAATCACAAATGAGTCGTAGGTAATCTCAGAAACTCTATGCATTATGTCCATAAACACCGCCAGGGCATTTGGTTAAACTCCCAAAAGACATAACAGAAATTCATAGTGACTCATATTTAAGTTTTGGAAGTTGTTTTTGTAACATCTTCACCTCTCAACCTAATTTGTGTGATTATACGCTCCAACTACTTTCTCACTGAGAGTAAAGCAGTTCGCGTCAAGTAAAATAACCCACTAGTGAGGTTGGGAAAAATCGTTCCCCCCGAGGGAAAATAGTCTAACGTAACTTTAACTTGTTATTATCTAATTGTGTTCGGTTGATAACTTCCTTAGAAGTAACAACATAAAACTAAAACTTAAACAGGGGGGTTTGTGTATCTCCTAATAAGTAAAAAGAACAACGAAATGAAAGAGAACACTCAACAACTTTAATGTTGGTTTTAATCATAAATCAAAGTACTAGGGTTTACGTGTTTCCCCACCGGTTTAATAACTTGATAATTCTAACTATAACAATTCTTTTCCTGTCGCTTTGAATGCAAAGTGATAAGTTATGTATTCCTAACTCCTTGGTCGGCATCTAGAAAATGCGTCGTCTCGTCCGCACTTGGTGCCGGCTACGTGTGTTGCTTTCCCTCACCTTTATCGTTACCTCAATATTAAGCAATCATATTCAATATTTGACGTACGTTACTACGGCTGTTCTTACCCATCAATACTAAGCCTATTAGACTATTAATACCACAAATCTATGTTTAGTCATTCTTTCCTATTATCTTACCGTCCTTGGTCCGTCAAGTAGCATTAGGCGGAAGGTCTAACGTTGGATCATCCGTTGTTAAAGACTTCTAAGCGAAGCGAATGATTAATAACATGCAAGACACTATCTAGAATTGTTTAATTTTATTCTAAGGGTTTTACCTCATTATTTGCCTATGGTTCCCACACCCAGTTATGGAGTTTAGTTACTCATCGACCAGTCGCCATAAACACAATATTCAAATACTTAAATAAGAATTCATGTACTTACTCCTTCAATGAGAAAGAGTAAAGTCCCAAAGATTGTTTGATTAATCAACCAAAAAGGACTTGTAGAATCTACCAAAGAATCAAACTAATCAATAAAGTCTAATAAGAATATGATTCTAATATTGTAGAGTCTAATATTAGGTGGCTAAACCCTCCAAAAACGAGGTTTTTCGAACTATTTTAATAAAAATACAAAACCTAAGTAAACAATATTCGAATTAATGAAATCTGCCAAAACGCGGCTTGGGTCGCGGACCACGCGACGGACCGTCGTGGTCATGAGGACCGTCGTGGACTTCCATCGTCCCATACTTTTGTTCTTTTCCCTGCTGCTTTCTCATTCCCTCAACGGCAAGTGTGAACGACCGTCATAGGCAATAACGGTCCCGTCGAGGTCTCGTTTTCACAAAGACTTCAACTCTTGGAATTTGGTACTGGGATCACTTCTCTGATCTTCACGACGGACCTGCAGCACTGACCGTCATGGCCATGATGGCCCGTCACAAGCTACGTATCCCACACTTGTTAGACTTTTTCCCCCTCTTCCTTGGCCGCTGCACTACGCTGCCACCTAACGGACCGTCACAGTCATTGCGGACTTCATAAGCCTTCGTATAGGTGGTCTCGTTCTGCATTTTCTCTCAAAAATCTCGCATTTTGGCTTGGACAGATGTTCCTGCAGCAAAGAAAAACTTGTATAAAAATTAGCCAAAAAAAGGGCTTTTGGACGCACTAAACTTAAGGAAAAGCAGTTAATTATACCGTGAAGCCACGGTATATCAAACACCCTCAACCTTAATTCGTGTTTGTCCTCAAGCGACGCCACTATGACTCCTACACAATCTTTGTACAAGTAGTATTCATGTTTTTTCCTTTGCAATCAGTTTGGCTATCAATCACGATATTCATCAAATCTATTCATTGCTATCCACTATTAGGCTTGAAGTTGTTGGGGATTGCGAACATTGACAACAGACTCCCCATCACTACACCTATTCTCTTCAATTCCTCACGCGAGTAGCGTAACAGTCTGGTATTGCCCACAACTAATGCCCGCACACTTTAGAACAAAAATCCTCATTTTTCACCAATGATTTCAGTTGAGTATAAGGATTACATTTCAACAACTCGCTCTCAGACAAAGCCACACTCTTTATACCTATTTCCATAAGCTTGACTATTTTCACTGCCTTAGTTCGCTATACAACCTTAGGAGACGAAGGGCTTCTTTAGCTGTAAACATAGGCTCAGGGTCAGGGGGTAGGTGCACATTTTTAGGTAAACTCTAGTATTTTTGCCCCTCCTTGACAAAATCAGCTATAAATCTCCCTTGTTTATCATCTTATCTCGCCCCCCAGTCTCTCAGATTATTCCCTTTGCTACAATCTATTCTTCTTCATTTGTGTAAGTGACTCTCTCTTTTTTTGTTTTTTTTTAATTCTTGTATACTTTTTTTTTTTCTTTCTGTTCTTTCAACTCGTTTGAGTCACTTTAACTTTTGTTCTTTCTCTCTCTTTTGTTCTTTCAACCCACTTTTCCAGAAGCATTCTGTATAGCCACCCTCAATCATGGCTTTGCCATGAGTCAAGGTACACAATAACAAAGTGGCGTAAGGTCCAGAACGAAGGTGTTTACTGCATTAGCCACCCTCAAATTATGCTTTGCATAAGCTGCGGTGCACATGTCCTAGGAGGCGACCAGGGACAACACGTTGTTCCCCAGAAAAATATCGTTGGTGTGAAAAAGGGAAAGGTCTTAATTAAGGCTCAAATTATTGGATCAAAGAAAGGGGATAACTGTCATTTGGTTTCTTTATTTGGGTTAGAAGATGGGTTTCTTGAAGACAAAAAGGGTGGACAAAAAAGTAAGTAGAGATACGACTTTCCTAATTGTTGTTACAGCCTTCCTTTTGTTTTTAGCAGGGGACTAACAAGGCAAGTCTAGCTCAGTCAACAGTGGACTATTCAAATTTCCTCACTCTCACTTAACTGTCATCACTTACCAGTCATTAGACACTAGTTTGAACTTAAAGACTTAGCGGTAATGCAATGGTGTTGTTAACTATATTTTGCTTAGGCCACACAATGGTCAGTACTATGCATAGTCATGCGTTATTTCAGTTTATCAGGATATCATTTAGCAAGGAAGGCGAGAGAAGGAAAAAGGAGGAAAAAGAGAGAAAAAGAAGGGTGGTGCAACAAAAAATAAAGAAGCAGGACGGGGGGGAAAAAAAGAAAGAGGCAAGAAAACCAAAAAAGAGGGGAGGGAGGGGGGAGAAGAAGACGGCACCCCGAAAAGATGAGCACGGGCCAGGAAACACAAAGCACTGACAAAGACAGTGGACAGCACCACAAGGACAACCTGCGCACCAAACCACAAACAAGGAAAAGAGAAAAATAAAAAGGAACAAATAAACAGAACAAGAAAAAAACAATACAAAAAAAAAAAACAGAAAAAAGTGGCACGAGAAAAAACAAACCCCCCCGGGCACCCACCCCCCCAACCCAGCAAAAAAAAAAGCATGATTGTCCCCAATGCATAAAAAAAATCTAAAGATCTAGAGGGGGGGAGGTGAAGCAAACCGTGTGGCGCATAGCGCCGTCGATAAACAAGTCTGGTGGTTCGGTTTCCCAGGAACCCACCATACTCTGCAATCTGACACCTCATGGTTCCTCCAGCAATCTGGACACCCTCAGTGGATGCCACTCAACAGCACCGTATCCATAAGTCGGCTACTGCTGTCTCTACAGTGCGGGGAGCTAGACGCCCCAGCCGTATCTGCCGAGCTTGATCTGGGGTGCCTCCGCCTAAGCAAGTGTGAGGCTCTCCTCGCGGCCTCCATCTCTCGGCGCTCCTTCTTCCTGCCTCGCGCCTCATCCCCTGATCGACTCCTCTCGCCCATCTTAGCACAACTATTCGGGTGAAGGGAAGATGGGGGGAAGGCTGTGAGTAGGAAACAAGGCCGCCATACAGTATCCTCATCAGGCTCGACAGATCCGGAACTCTTGTCTCTAGGATCTGATTGATTGTCTGCACGAAGACTGGTCTACTGCAGCCTGCCTGAAGAGTTGACACATCTACCGGAGGGGCTGGTCGGGCTAACACTATCAATTCAAAGGAATATATGCGTGGTTCACCTCAGCATCTTCCGCTGCATCTGCTCTCCATGACGCGCTTCAGACTCGCAATAGACTCTGCATCCACGGCTGGATATGATGACAGAAGAGTGCCATTTTTGCCTCCATTTTTGTACTCGAGCAAGTGGGCGGTTGTCTGGTAGCTGATGGGGGATGTGCTACTACCCGGGATAGACTCGAACAGGGGTCCCAGGTAGTGTCTGGATGTTGGTTGTGGCTGTGCGAGCCTGGCCACCGTATCAGCAAGATATATACTAGGGTGGCATCTCTGGGACGGGGACATCGAAGTCACGTTATCCGATAAGACGAACGGGGACAATCATTGGCCTCGTCTCTGATGAAGGCGCGACGTCAACGGTACCAGGAGAGGGTTCGCACCTGCATCTAGTTGCTCAAGGCGTGCACACTTGAAGAAATACAAAGGGCAAAGATCATGCACGGAAAGGAGGGGTAGGTGGTTCGTGCGGGACTCTTGAAGCCCTTCTCGTGCAGAATGCCTGGAAGAAAGCCCCATGCATAGGTCCCACCGCGAAGCCTGGCTATATCGCGCCTCAGCACTGCTCGATTTCCTCCCAGGTGCCTGGGTGGATGGCGCAAGGGGACTATGTTATGCATCAAGCAGCCTGTTGTGGGGAAAAGGCAGTGACCGCCACGAGCAGCACAACGAACTGAGCGAGAAACGTGAGGGTGGCCTTTTGATTGGACCCCTTCGGCTCGGTGACCCAATCGGCACCCTCTCCATGCTGATAGGTGTAGGCCATCCACCTATTGGTGGTCTCCCTCTAGTGCTGACTCTGTAGGAACTGCCATCCTTCACTATTTGCCAGCGATAGCAAAAACTCGGCGTGATGGGGCGGTCCTAGTAGCATCAACAATCGCGCCTATAGGAACGGGGATGAGCTGGCCAACGGGAAATGTCGACCTAGCAAGACAAATGGGACATCGAACCTGCTCCGAATGGGGGCCTGTTTTAGCGGGAGCAGCCGCCTGTCGATCTCGGGACGGAGAGTCGCTCCCATTAGGACGCGTAGAACTCTCGGACCCTTCTCCTCGGCTGTTTGTGGTGTTATCGTCCCATATGGACGTGTTGTCACTCCATAGCGATGCATGGTGAAGAGGTTATGAATCTCGGAATCGTGCGGAAAAGGCCACTGTGAGTAACCGCCGCTCCAGGGTGAGTTGGGCGGTCATTACTCCTTTGTCGTCAAGAACTTTGCGTCGGAGAGAGATTTGAGATGTAAAAACTTGAAACTGTGCCGTCGACACACCACCGGTTTGGCTGGTCAGCGGCTGGGTGGGGACCTGAACTGGTGATCGGATGTGGAGTATGAAAATGTTAAGACATATCAGACGACAGGCAGACGTTGCAGCGAGTGGCGGGTACGGAACCTCGCAGATGCTGAAGCTTCTCGGCTAGGATTACTCCTAGGAGCAGACGTCCTTCCGTTTGTGGCATCGGACCCGGGGATGTGCCGGTCAGTGTGCGCTCCTAATCAGACTGGGATGGGACAAGGACTACTAGGACGAACATTTGGGTGTGGCTCACTGGTGGAAGCTGTGCAAGGGAAGGGCTTTGCGGAGGTTCGCCGGGAGCAAAATCAGTGGTCCCTCTATTGACTGCAACCCGATGATTCAATCGTGCCGACGGAGCAACAGAACTTGGAAGCCGCGATGATGTATGTGAGTAGGCTCGGTCATGCTTGGGTGCCATAGTAGATTAGTACCTGGCAAAGGATCACTATTAGTACGAGTAATGTCAACACAAGACAGGCAAGCTTTCATTGACATATAAAATTTCGAAAAATAGTGTGTTGTAATATTGAAACGTATCCCACAACGGACCCTAATACGGTCCGTCGGGGACATGACGGACCGTATCGAGTCCGTCGTGTAGGCATACTTTGGTTGCAGATTAATAGGCGTATTGGTATAAGGAACCCTGAAATAGGGAATCTTCACCATAGTGCGGTCAAGCAGGACGGTACTGTCATTGGGGATCATCGGTCCGTCGAACAGACGGCCGTCGAGGCAACATCTTTAGACCAATGTTTGCTCGGGACACCGTCGGACCCGTCATAAGTGGGGGAGGTCTATGGACCAGATTTGACGTCTGCAGAGGACGACCGTCGTGGGATGACGGTTCGTCGTAAGAGTCCGTCATAAGACACTTGAAATTTTTGAGAAAACCCTTAGACAACAGGGTACTCTGACAACACCATGACGTTTAGAATTAGCGCAGGACGAACCGTATGTGGGATGACGGTCCGTCACAAGAGTCGTGTAAGACATTTGAAAAGTTTGGCGGACCATAGAGAACTAAGCCGGCGGTCTCCGACAAAACCCACTGCGTACTGGATCAGTCTGCAGGACGCGGCCTGTCGTGGGGTATGATGACGGTCTAGTCCACAAGGCGACGTTTAGCAGGCGGTTCTAGGGCTTGTGTGCGAGGACCTAATGACGGTCGTCGGGTAAAGCGCACGGGCCACTAGCGTCATCGGGGTTCATTATGAGTAGCAGTCTTAGACTTGGTGGTGCACGATGCATCCACGATGAGCCCCCACATTGGTTGTGTAGTTGTG